>JAAAKB020255579.1:0-10519 GCA_010014835.2 Apostichopus leukothele | reverse complement strand
CATTTAACTAACTTCCTATATTTTCTGCTTTTACATTTATTCAACACTAACACAAATTACATTGTTTGTCTCGCTCTATATATGAGACCAATGAAATTTTGAAAGATCGTCAAGAAAGGTTTGAAGCGGTCGTAGTCGGTAATGCACAAAAACGTTACTAGTGATATTCATCTTTTCCATCGAATTATTTTACCCTCGGTTGTTGCAGACACAGATAAAGATGAAATAATGGATTTCGTCGCCTCGAGAATTGTACCTTCTTACATTATTAAATTTTAAAGTTTGTACTGGTCTATTGCCTAATATTTAGTAAATATATACTTCTTTATTATGAAAAAGTGTGACCCCTCCTTCAAACTGCGAAAAATCCCAAATTTGCTTGTCAAAGACCATTCACGAAGATTTGTATCAGGTTTAAATAAATTCCATAAAAGTATCGAGCAGGACTGATTCCTCTTGGAAGCCATATACGTCTGACCCAGAGTAAATTCACAACAAAATCTCGTCTAGAAGCTGTTGGCAATGCATGTTTATCCATTTAAACATTTAAAGAGTAGTTTTCATATATTTAATAGAATCATTTATTTTACAATGCACAACAATGTACATAGCCCCTTATAGGGAAGATCCGCAAAAATAAACGCAAAGTTTCTTCTTCGTTATTTTTATCTTTTTCATCGTTTAGAACCAATTTGGCTAGTAACTCATTTTCACTCTTATATGACTTTCTTAAAAACATAGATTTACCACTTGCGCTATCCATTATCCGTTGAAGGTAATGGTGATAGTAAATATTAATGAAATTTAAATAAAAGAGTATGAAAAAATCTCTTGCTAAAAGAAGAAAGTTTCCATTAGAAGAGTTGTTATTTAAAAGGAATACCAACATGAATTCACGGCTTCAATGTACCCAACCGTCAATACGCGTCGCAATGTTTCAAAGAACGCTGTAAAATTACGTCTTAGCGCATGCATACTGACTGCCGGTGTTCTACCTTACAAATACATATTTTAACACTGTAGTAAGACAATGATACAAAACGAGTGGAGAAAGAAAGAACGTATTACTTTGCACTACAGGGAGTAAGCATTTATCGGAGTGACACAACAACTTTATAACTTGTAAGAAATCGACGACTTTTAAATACCCAATTAAATAACAATTGAATAATCCATCACCTATGTTTATATTTAACTGTATACGGAGGCACCTTCATCCCCAAACCTGCAGAAAGGTAAATCTATTAACAAAGCTAACGATGCATAGACCGATGCATAAAACTATATATAGATGACAGATGCATAGATGTATATATAGATGCATAGACATTGACTATCATCCTTCATCTACGAGAATTTATGAGCAACTCGGTAATGCCTTACCAAATAAATGGAGTTATTGATTGTACTGCCATGTCAAACCTTATATATACTTACATTGTAGCGAGAGAAAACAAAACCCCTGTTCCCTGGACTGTTTTCAAGATTTTCAAATTTGTAAGATTACGCTACACACATGGTTTTTGAAATATTTCTTAACTACGGGCGGTCAATGAAGCTTATAGCCTCTGCAGCATGGACTCTCCCAGATTCAATTCCTGCGCACAGCTTTCGAGATAACAGATTTTCAGCAGAATAAACACGTAACACAAAGGTGTGATGCCATAGAAGCACAGAAACAAATATAATTTATGCCTTTTTTTTCAAAATTTAAAAATAATGTTGTACTTAAAAGTGGAATACATATAAGTATGAATACACGACCAGTTTAGCTAATGCCTGTTGTTACTTCACATCCTCTAACCGATCCAGCTCAAACCAGTAAAAGGATAAGTAAAATATTATTATTTTTTTGCTGTTAGTGTGCATTGTTGACATAACACCAGCATCAAGTTCACTTATGGTACAAACAGTGATAATTTCAGTTCACAATATCTTGAGAACACTTTGCAAGTATTGGATTCAAATTTCAAAAGGATGCATTTTTGAATGATTGAAGAGGAACACGTTCTATAGATTGTGTTCCTCCAAAAACGATGTTTTCCCCTCTGGAATATCCTTTTCAACTTTGAGTGTATTTATTGGTGAGATTGGCACACGATTTGTATCTTTCCAAAGGAGAGTTTTGCCAATGTAAAGTGTGGGGAGATCCGCATCATTTAACATTTGACATGCGAGAGATGACATTCCAGTCCGAGTGCGAATATACTTTGGCAGAACATACTGAAAGCCAATCGAAAACATCCGGATTATACCCCTTCAAACTGATGGCCCGTCACTACAAACGTAAATCAACTGATCACGTGACCTACCTTCGTTGGATTCGACTGCGGATTGACAATGTCAACTACAAGCTCGTGAACAAGCAATTGTTCGTTGTCAGTGACGTTGTGGAGACTCCATTTAACACAGACCATTTGTCAATCGTTCTCAGAGCTGATAATGCAATGGTAAGATACGGAATCTTACTTATTTTCATATTAATATAACATTCAATATCAGTTATGCAACTATTACGAATAACCGTGTAAAAATAACATGCCTTTATTTATGTTCCCTGTTGCTGTGATATATATCGCAGAATTCTGTTTCACCCGATGATCCCGTCCATGACCATGCTGCCATTTCAAAACACCCCATCCAATCCATCAACATGCTGCGATTTCACCCCAACCCACCCCATCCAATCCATCACTCTGCTGATATTTCATCCCCACCCTATTCAATCTATCATTATGCTGCTATTTCTCCCCTTCCTTCTCAATCCATCACCATGCTGCTATTTCAAACCACACCATTCAAGCCATCAAAATGCTGCTATTACACCCAACCCCATTAAACCCATAACAATGCTGCTATTTCTCCTCCACACCATTCAATTCATCACCATGCTGTTATTTCTCCCCCATCCCATCCAAACCTACACCATGCTGCTATTTCTCCCCCGCCAGATAAAATCAATCACCATGCTGATTTTTTAACCCCACCCTATCCAATCCATCACTATGCTGCTAGAACAAACCCACCCCCATCCAATCCATTACCATGGTGCTATTTCACTCCAATCCTATTGAATCCATCACCATACTGCAATTTTTCCTTCACCCCATCCAATCCATCACCATGCTGCTATTTCAACCCCCACCCCATTCAATCCATCACCATGTTGTTATTACACCCCATCCAGTCCATTATCATTCTGATATTTCTTCCCCACCGCATCCAATCCTTTACAATGCTTCTAGTTTAACCCCATCCATTCAATCCATCACCATGCTGCCATTTCACCCCCACCCCATTCAATCCATCACCATGCTGCCATTTCTCCCCACCCCATTCAGTCCATCACCATGCTGCCATTTCACCCCCACCCCATTCAGTCCATCACCATGCTGCCATTTCTCACCAACCCCATTCAGTCCATCACCATGCTGCCATCCTCCTACCTTTCAATTCAATCCATCACATTACTGGTATTACACCCCACCCAATTTAGTCCGCTACCATGATGATATTTCTCCCCCACCCATTCAATCCATCACCATGCTGCTATTACACCCAACCCCATTCAATCCATCACCATGTTGCTATTTCTCCGCTAACCCATTCAATCCATCACCATGCTGTTATTTCTCCACAATCCCATCCAAACCTTCATCATGCTGCTATTTCACCCAACCCCATCTAAGCCATCACTATGCTGCTGGTACACCCTACCCCACCGAGTCTATCACCATACTGCTACTTTCCCCCATCCCAACAAACCATCACCATGCTGCCATTTCACCCCCACCACATTCAATCCTTTACCATGCTTCCATTTCTCACCAACCCCATTCAATCCATTATCATGCTGATATTCTCCCACCTTCCTATTCAATCCATCACCATGCTGGTATTACACCCCACGCCATTCATTCCATTACCAGCTATATTTCTCCCCACCCCATTAAATTCTATACTATGCTGTTCTTCTTCACCTCCCTATTCAATCCATCACCATGCTACTATTTCTCCTACACCCATTTCAATCCATCACAATGCTGGTATTACACCCCACCCCATTCATTCCATTACCATGTTGCTATTACACCCCACCCATTCAACCCATCATCATGCTACTATTTCAAACCAACCTATCCAATCCATCACAATGCTGATAATTCTCCGACACCCCATTAAATACATCACACTGCTGTTATTCTCCCATACCCCATTCACTCCATCACCATTCTGCTATTACACCCCACCCCAGCATGGTGATGGATCTGCTATTTCTCCCCCAACCCATTCAAACCATTATCATGCTGCTATTCTCCCAATTCCTGTTCACTCAATCAACATGTTTCTATTTCTCCCCCACCCCCATTATATCCATTACCATGCTGTTATTTCAAACCACGTCATCCAATCCATCAATATGCTGCTATTTCAAACTACCCCATTCAAATCACAATGCTAATATTTCTCCCCCACCACATTAAATACATCACCATGCTGTTATTCTCCCCACACTCCATTCAATTCATCACCATTCTGCTATTTCTCCCCTACCCCATTTGTTTTATCATCATGCTGTTATTCTCCCCACCAATTCAATCCATCACCATGCTTCTATTTCAAACCATCCCATCAAATCCATCACAATGCTGCTATTTCAACCCACCCCATTCAATTCATCACCATACTGCAATTTCTCCCCACCCCATGTAATCCTTCACCATGGTGCTAGTTTACTCCACCCCATCCAATCTATCACCATGCTGCTATTTCACACACCCCATTCGACTTATCACCATTGATGAAATTATATTCTATCATATATAGTATTTTATGTAGGCTCTATGCCTAAAGGGAAACAGTTTCATGTCATACTGATCACATTATTACAAAAGTAATAATAACAGCACTAACATTATAACCACAACAAATATAACAATACTAACATTATCAACAACAGCAAATATAACAATACTAACAGTATTCACAACCAAACTGCCTCACAGTGGTAACTTCAATTCAAGACTAAATGAACTGGGTGTAGTAGGGTGGGACCGGTCGATCACGGTGATGTCACCAAGAGGTCATCATCTGAAAGATCGTTCGACCCTGTTGTAAAGAAAAGAAAATTGAACAACTGGATGTATGTATTACTAGATTCAGATGTACTTAAAACTGGGTTGTCGACAGAATGGCTAATCTTTCAAGCACTCCATTACATGCCATTTGTCGATTACGACAGCGGAATATTATTGAAAATGTCAAAAAATAGTCTGGGATTGAGGGACTTTTATCCCATCACAGTACTCCAATGTAAACAGTTCCTGGCGAAGTATACCTAATATGGTCCTGATAACATCACAGGCTACCAAATTCCCAACGGTGCTGACGAATGGTTCATGTGATCGAATATTATTACCATATATCTATATTAGAACTTGGAAAAAGATATATTTGGAACTGTGGAATACTGAACATGTTTGGTTATGTTAATACTTTTGTAGTTAAATGTATGTATTACGCTACCCATATCCGGCTGAGAAAACCGGCCATTATCAAACAATAATATGCATTGGTGTGATACGGTTCATAGATACTAACAACTGACATTGGACTCTCCGTGGAATTCAAAGGATATACAGCTTCTGTGTCATTGGATAAGGCGTATAGCGGCCAAGTGACAGGTCTATGTGGTGACTGTGATGGAGATGCAAGCAACGACTGCGAAGGAAATGTAAGATTTTTATCTTCCGATTCCTTCAAGAGCATTGTAGAGGGATTTAAATACACATTTAAGCATAAACATGTAAACTGCACACTGGTGTGATGTTTGAACAACAAAATCACAAGAACATTATGGTGCGTAAAAGTATCAGTCAAATGGAACTCTTTTTCAGCTTAATGTCATTAGAATGTGTCCTTGTATTCCTTTGCGATGTTGATATTTTATGGTGTAAATTCCGTTTTGATTATCTCAGTCATATCAAATTCTGCGATGGATTACCATACGCTTCTTGTACTTACGTTTGCGAGGCTACATGTCTATGTACGGTTCAACTCTTGTTAATCAATAATTGTTCCCTTGGTTCATACTAACCAATCACGGTTACTTTCTGTGACTGACAATAAACGTTAATGATTATTACACTGCATAGTCACAAGAGAAGTAAGATTTAATATTATCCGGCAAAAGGTGCTGAAAGGGACGTTGTAAGCTTTTTGAATGTTTTTGCCAGTTGAACACATCTAGTCCATTTCTGGACCAGTATGTACTAACTTTATATTGACACAGCACACTGTTGAAAGAAATGCACCTAAGTGTATGATCTGCATGTACATATCGATAATGAATGCGTAATTTCTACTGTATGTTTGATTACGAGATTATTTGTAGCAACTATGAGAAACATGACCAAAAAAACGATAAACGAAAGTACATACATTAAAGATAGTGTATGTCCTTTGAAAATTGAAAAGGGGGGGGGGCGTCAAAATGTAAGCAGCCACTCAACATTGGTATTGATGCGTTTTAAGAGAACTGACCTTCGTTATTTTAGGGAGATGAAGCTATTGCTCAATGCACATCCGCATGGGCTACAGGTGAATGTGATCCTCTTGTCCCGTATGACGGCTGTCTTGAAAACCCCGACAACGTAGATCAAGCCACGGAGTTGTGTGGTATACTGACGGACGAATCAGGTAACTTAATATTGGCTTACAGTTCTCTACGGCGACAGCTTACAACCAGAGTGTTATATGTTTTGTTACGTCACATGATTACAGTGAAACGACTTTTGAATAAACAGTTAAGTCTATAGTACCCACCTTTGCCGAATGAGTCTTAATTGTGTTGATGCAGAAAGAAAATCATGTAAAATTCGTGAATGATTCGGTTTACTTAATTCACGACCGCTGCAATTTCATTGCATAAGCACCAAATGTTATTCATGTTATATGTATAAACAGTATAAGATGGAGCTTGAAGGAACAGAAATGTTGATATTCTATATCTGTGTAAACGACTGACAGTTGTTTCTCTTACATATAGGCAATTGTGTTTCTCCTTTTTATTAACATTGGTCGGCTCTGCATGTTTTAATGATGATCGGATTACGTCATTAACAATAATATTATCTATCCTACTTGGACAGTATCAATGTGCTTAGTCTATTCATTTCTTGTTTAGGTCCATTTCAGCTCTGTCAAGATGTTGTGGACATGAGCGAGTTGGTGTCAGTGTGTGAATATGATCTTTGCGTCACACTTCCAAGTCAAAACCTTCTATGTGACCACCTTGATAATGCTGCGAGAATGTGTAATGAAGCAGGAGTAAATGTAGGCGACTGGAGAGATCTGGATAAAGCTTGTGGTAATTAAACATTATTTCCTTTTCAGCCAAACTTGAAACCTTTAGATATATATTGCTCAATTCAAATTGTACATATGATATGCAAATTTAAGTGGTTATAATATAAAGATTGCAATGATACAATACAAAATTGCTTAGTACTTTGATCTGCTCTGAACGGTAAACCAATAAACATAAGCAACGGTCATAATTAAAACTAGAAAAATGTTTTTCGGCTTTGATGTATGATCCTGTTTGTTCGCAGCTAACACATGTCCAGCAGGTACAATCTACAACTCTTGTGGTAATCCTTGCCCCGAAACATGCTTTGGCGAAACAGCAAATTGCGGAATTGACTGTGTTGACCAGTGTGAATGTCCTGCAGGAGAGGTTTTAGCTAATGGCAACTGCTTACAACCTACACAATGTGGTTGTCAAACACCCGTTGGTGGCTACTTAGGAGTAAGTAAGAGAATCTATTCCATGTACTCACGTGGTATAAGCCTATAAAATATAGTCATAAAATATGTGACTTTAAAAAATATTCCCTTCAGGTTAACTGTTGACAGTTATGTTTAACAACTTGATGTTAGCGTTATAGCCAGTCTGTTAACAGGATCAATTAGCTAAGGATACAAATTTAATGTTTCTATGGATCTGGATCAACCAGATAATGGTTGTAATATGCATTTGAGCGGGTCTCATTGCAGACGTGGTAAACCATGTACATGAGAAACACACTGCTGTTACTTTGTGCTCGTTGGATGATGATTATGATGCTAATTTAATATGCATTATTTTTTTTAATATATCTAATGGTTTAATGATATCATAACAAACCCGGGTTGTAATGAAGTTGTCTTACTATTAATATGAGATATACCGTACAATGCAGCTAGGATGGTTGTTGTATATTATTGTCTCGTATTTTGTCTACTAAGCCCGAAGACGTTGTTCTTGATGACAGCTGTGGATCAAGTTGCAGTTGTGAGGGAAATGTCTACACCTGTCTGGACATCAAGTGTGATGAGAATGCGCAGTGTACCGAGCAAGATGGAGTGCGTGGATGCTACTGTAACCCAGGTTTTGAAGGGGACGGTATAACTTGTACTCCTGAGGGTAAATATTGAAAGCTACTCAGCACGAGAAACATTGAAGACGTCATAAAAATCGTACTTCTACACAATGATTACGATCTACTAGTAACGCTGATATTATTTATGAATACATTAGGAATCATAAATGATTAAACGTGTAAGATTCGTTGAGTACTCCAGTCATTCGGCTGCTTTTATGTGAACATGAAATGAACGAGACGCTATTACTTGTGAAATGCCGTATGATTTGCGATTGTTCTGAAAACCTCTCTTATTTTCGTTAAGAGTTTGCTTTGATAGTGACGTGAATAAGACATCACAAAGAATCCGTTAGAGATTAACCTCTTTCGAAAGTGTGTCTAGAATTATATTACCCACTGTGACGTCAGACGTTAGAAATTCACGTAAGGTATAGTCATCACTTAGGAGTGTGGAAACTACTGAACATTTACCCAGCACACTATGTTCACTACCCAACATAATCGGAAGTAGTAATCATAGTAAATATTGAAAGCTGACGGGTAAAACAAGAAAACTCAATTGCAATTTATATCATTTAAGAATATAATATGTATGTATTGTATGTTTTCAAATTATTCATATGAACTTTTAGGGCTATAACAAGGTTAAATGTTTCTGTGTGTTGTTACATTCTCCAGTGATAGACCCATGTGAATCCAATCCATGTGAGCACGGTGGTGTTTGTACGAGTGACGGCACCAACTACCAGTGTCAATGTCCCGATGGCTATGAAGGAACCGATTGTGAGATAGGTTAGTTCACCTCACACATTTTATGTAGGAGAAGTCATGTTCGTTTTTAAGCTTTTGCAATATCGTATTCTGCAGCTGATCAAAACTATTTTCACAAGAGTAATGTACAGTTCTCGACCGTAGACTTAAGATAAGTTGAATGCGACCTTTAAAAATTAGTTTGATGCGGTGTTTGTGTACTAATAAGCATTTAACATATCATCACTCACAAGCACAGTGTATATCCAACTTGTTTCATATCAGATATAAACAGTTTGCTCGTTTTTGCACGATTTTTTTGTTCATCTGATGTACGTGTCATCTGTAAATGGAACAGTTTAAATAAATTCTACCATTACACAAGCCAGACTAATCACTTCAAACTATACTAAATTCTAGAAGACTTTCCATTGAGTAAAATCATGGTTAAGAGTATTGTAGAATAACGACGAGTGTTTTGCATTGCTGTAAATCATTGAACGTGTATTTCTTACGACAGGAGGCAAAGCAAATATATAAAGCTAATGTATCCTAATGTCATGAAAATATTTGCCTTACCTGTTTGAAAGAACTGATGTTTTACCGCCATCTTACAAGGTTACCACCATACACGATTATTATATTAGCATACTGTCTGTACACTATTGTGCATGCATGAAACATATTGTTAACAACAATGGCATTGGTACTTTCGTTTAAAAGATATTGATGAATGTGCCGACGAACCTTGTCAAAATGGGGGGACATGTGTTGATGGCGTGAACCAGTATACATGCATATGCGCTGATGGCTATGAAGGAAAAGATTGTGAAAATGGTAAGAATTGTGCTATTATATGAATTGATCATCTTTGATTAGTATACTTATATTATTGGCAATGGAATGTTCGTAGTTCAATGACTCCTACAACACTCTGTACTTGAATGTGTATATCAATTGAATAAGGATAACTTGTTACTAACTATTGTTATCCCATGCAACTGTCTCATAAACTCAAAAGGTTGCCTATCCTATTTCATAATATATTTATAATAGAGGAGCTTATTATCAGCTTTGTGGATGTTTTAGATTTCTTGAAATAGTGACTCGTGTCAAAACGTCATTTTTGTAGATTTCTTGTGTCGTTGCATGAATTTAGTGTAAGCAGTTTTACGGTGTTAGGTTATGTGTTTATGTTATGGTTTAAAACATCAATCTATAGTAGTGTCCACAATTGTTACAATATTAACACCTGTGAAATGGACAGAGCCTCAATCTTTTTGTTATTCTAGTCTCTTTACCACTTACTTTATCGTAAATTTTACCACAGTGACTGTTCATTA
>JAAAKB020255568.1:0-10519 GCA_010014835.2 Apostichopus leukothele | reverse complement strand
GTTCTCAGTGATACATGTTAATGATCATGATTGTTGCTTTCCTACTAACAGTAGACATGTTCTCAGTGATACATATTAATGGTGATTGTTGTTGCTTTCCTTCTAACGGTAGACATGTTCTCAGTGATACATGTTAATGATCATGGTTGTTGCTTTTCTACTAACGGTAGACATGTTCTCAGTGATACATATTAATGGTGATTGTTGTTGCTTTCCTTCTAACGGTAGCCATCTTAGTGATACATGTTAATGATCATGGTTGTTGCTTTTCTTCTAACGGTAGACATGTTCTCAGTGATACATATTAATGGTGATTGTTGTTGCTTTCCTTCTAACGGTAGACATGTTCTTAGTGATACATGTTAATGATCGTGGTTGTTGTTTTCCTACTAATGGTAGACATGTTCTCAGTGATACATGTTAATAATGATGGTTGTTGCTGTTCTACTAACGGTAGACATGTTCTCAGTGATACATGTTAATGGTGATTGTTGTTGCTGTTCTACTAACGGTAGACATGTTCTCAGCCACACATGTTAATGATCATGGTTGTTGCTTTCCTACTAATGGTAGACATGTTCTCAGTGATACATGTTAATAATGATGGTTGTTGCTCTCCTACTAATGGTAGACATGTTCTCAGTGATACATGTTAATAATGATAGTTGTTGCTTTCCTACTAACGGTTGACATGTTATCAGTGATATGGAACATCTAGTACAGATGCCTATACGTTTATCTGAAACAGAGTGGTTATAGAATTCCGCACTCACCTCCTTTTTCGGATTGTCCCGAAAATTTGGAAAGTTCATTTCGAAGAGCCACGCTGACATTTGAAGGACGTACTGTGGTTTTGTCATCACCATTACATTTTATGCGCTACTTCACGTGTAAGCTGTTGATTTTGTGTAATTATCCTTAAAGTATGACATAGACTGCGTAGAAATCCGAAGGGTTGTTTCATCGTCATGCAATTATGTGTCTCCGACTTTATCTTTAATTGTGAATACGGGCTACTGATTAAAGTCACATTTTGCGGTACAACTGACTATGTAGGCTAGGTAGCCTGCTACAATCACAGTATCACAAGACTAATAAGCTATGCTATTGCCTTAATTTAATTGTCTCACAACTAAAGAAATAAATAGTTATTATTCTATTTGAATTTGTAATGATTACACAGTAAGTGTCGGCCGTGGTTTAGTTGACTCTATATTGCGCAATCGCAAATTGCGCTCTGGCAAACAAAAAAGAAACAAAGAACACCAACGACAACATATACTACAACAGTGGTTGTATACATGACTAAGTTTATAACTTATTTATATACCGACCAGATACAATAAGCTACCGTACTTTAACAACTCATTGTCATATAGGACACACTTAATACGGATGCAGCTGACGTACGAATATTAGCCCCATCGTCACTTGACTCAACTGGGTTCTTTAAAAGAATGATTTCTTAGGATCAAAGATAAAATATCCGCAAATGCCACTTAAATGAACGAACTTCTGCATTCTAAATGTCAACTTTTGAACGACTTTATTGTATAAAATATAAAGATTGCATTGCTATTAGTTATGAATTATTGCCGCGGATTGCTTCCTTGGCGGTGATTTAGCCTCTTAAGGTCATAACCTGAACCGATGGATGATTGGTAAATATTTTTGGTAGTTTGGCAAGCCGTATACCAGCTGCATCGTTTACAGATCGAGTAAGTGTATTCCATGGTGGTGTTGGAATGAATTCTGGTTGTAGCCTACCAGCTAAAAGTAAGTTGATCGTACCCAATAAACATACTACTGTTAATTCAGTGTAGGCCTACTATTCACAGTCTCTCTGTTGTTTTAATATAACTAAGAAGGAGGGACATCTGTAACTATATCGTATGTGATCTCGTTAAGGGTACACGTTATTTTACCATTCCAACGAAGGTATTGGTGCTTCTTTGTTATATAGGCCTATTTGTAGTTCAGGACCTGTGCGCTGGTCGCTTTCAACATTACAAACTGAAAACTTTTATGTCCATGAACCGGTTCGGTTGATATGGTTACCTTCTTGCGAAAATAAATACCAGCTTGCAGTTTCTTGCGTGTGTTGTTACTCTGCAAACATGGTCATTAAGGTCAACACTATCACCACACCTGTTCATTATGTTCTAATTGACTTTACGACCAGTGAGTGCAGCAGCTGGTGACGCAAGGCGGTTACAGTTATAGTTTATGTACTCTGCACTTTTCTGCAGATGTTCTGTAAGTTGACTTTGACAAAGAAAAGAACTTGTTGTTGGAGAGTTTAGTGAGACTTTCTAGTCTTAGACTAGGACTTTCACTTAAGAGAACTGTAGAATTGAAGATCCCCACCTGTACCCCGAGGCCCCAGTTTGCTTGGAGCTAGCCTTGGTGTTATAGTGATAGGCCTATATACGATTGATCCTTTGAAGGAAATCGAGGATTGATGCCGCTAGCAGAAGTATATATGTAATTTATACAGTACAGAGTAATTAAAGAAAGCCGGTAAGCTTGCTACAATTGATTGGCGGGAAGGCGTGCAAAAGAACCTCTGGCTGACCAGAAAGTTTCTCGGCGTGTGGAAAAATGATTTACCAACATGGTTGTGAAGAAGCGAATCAGCAGTCTTAAATGATGATGTACGCATTGCACGTGACTGTCAATTTATTTTTATTTAACTTAGGAGCCCTGTCGGGACAACCTGACGCATGTATGAATAACTGAAGCTTACGCTTCTATGAATAACTAAAACATATAACACGTAAACATGTAGTAATAAGGAGGAATCGGTTATGAAACACGAAAATATATAACATGTTGTATACCTATATACAGTAATACGAAGGAATTGTTATGAATAACTAATAATATAATACGGAGTATGGCTATGTATAAAATAATATGGTGGAATCGGTTTTGAATAACTAAACATATAACACGGAGTATGGCTATGTATAAAGTAATACGGATTACTTGGTTATGAATAACTAAATATATAACACATAGTGTGGCTATACATACAGTTATATGGAGGAATCGACATCTTACATAGTTGACATCATCATCATCTACAGATTGCTTAAATAATGACACGGTTACTCTTTAGAAGAATGACTGCAATTAGTTCTATGTCAGGTCAGTATAGCGTGACTCCTATGGGCTCGGACCATGCTGAGCCGGGGCCCCGACCAAAAGGGGGCCCCCCGCTATACTGATGCACAGAAAAAGGGTACCTCTTTGGATAGAGAGGGCCCGTTTTTACTGGGAAAGAAAAACTCATGCAAGACTGAATGTTCTTTCTCACTCATTCAACTAAGATGAATCCAGAAGCCGAATTCATCTTTCATCATTCCATGGTATAAAGTTATGAAGAATTTTTATAGCCATGTTGATAGTATTATTCTGTCATTTCTCTTGATGTATTTTAGCATAAAAACATATTTATCAGCTGGGAGCAATGTGTAAATGCTAAATGGTCATTCAAATGTTCTAAACCAAGACCCCTGCATTGATCCCTGGAAAATCAAAAATTGAAAAAAAGTTAAACTTTGACATTTCAATGATTTCACCCAACCAACAGTTCTTTAGTTATGTTCATTGCATACGGACCCATAATGCATTACCAAAATCATTGAGAGTCAAAATTCTAAGACATGAGATCTCAAAATAACCGATGTGTAAATGCAACTTGAAACGCCCGGGAAGTGTCTTTTCCGACGATCTAGGAGTATATTTTGGCCAAAAAATCGTGGTACGATCCGCGCCAACCGATGGTGTCGCTCAGCTTAGATAGTATCAAGGGTGTTACGTCTACACGACCTACTGATGCCCCCCCTTGTGACCATTCTGCGGATGCCCTTGCTTGGAACACCTGATAGGGGGCCCTTTGGTCCAGGAGCCCGGGGGCCCAGGCTCATCGTTACGCCACTGTGTCAGGTTAAAGATTACAACTGTGATATTTTTAGTGACCAGTAGGATAATATCGATCAGAGCTATATACGTAGCCTAATTCATTTACACAATATTGCAATGTTTGTCGCAAAGGCATGTACGATTTCATACTGTACAGACATAGATCAAACAAGCTTATCGAACAGTAGAGTTCACATAACGCCCAATGGGGTCTATCCGTGTACCAGCCTGACAGGTTATCAATGTTAAGCCGTATCCAGAGAAGTGTAAATAACTTTGCTTTCGTTGGATTGAACACATGTTGAACTTATTATTGTGTGTCCCGTTTTATTCTTATTATCTATTGGTTAAAGAGAGTCAAGGAACCTTAATAATGGATGTAAATATGGACAGAGGACCTACAAGTGGTCACAACAGCAGATCAACAGAAGGACGTGAGACATGGGGAAAGAAGATAGATTTCCTACTCTCCGTTATAGGCTTTTGCGTTGATCTTGGTAATGTGTGGCGGTTTCCCTACATGTGCTACAAAAATGGTGGTGGTGAGTATTACAAGAGAACTTAATGGTCCGGTTTAAATCAAATATTTGGACGCTATTGTATTGATATTGTTAGCGCCTCCTGGACAATAATGCTGAATGTTATAGCGCTTACTTACTATGTGTGCCACTGGGCAATAGTGTTGAATGTTATAGCGCCCCTTACTATATGTGACACTGGGCAGTAGTGCTGAATGTTATAGCGCCGCCTTACCATGTGTGCCACTGGGCAGTAGTGCTGAATGTTATAGCGCCCGCTTACTATGTGTGCCACTGGGCAGTAGTGCTGAATTTTATAGCGCCTCCTTACTATGTGTGCCACTGGGCAATAGTGCCGAATGTTATAACACCTCCTTACTATGTGTGCCACTTGGCAATAGTGCTGAATGTTATAGCGCCTCCTTACTATGTGTGCCACTGGGCAATTGTGCTGAATGTGATAACGCCTCCTTACTATGTGTGCCACTGGGAATTAGTGCTGAAAGTTAAAGTGCCTCCTTACGGCGCCTCCTAACTATATGCGTCACTGGGCAATAGTGCTGAATGTTATAGCGCCTCCTTACTATGTGTGCCACTGGGCAATAGTGCTGAATGTTATAGCGCCTCCAAACTATGTGTGCCACGGGGCAATAGTGCTGAATGTTATAGCGCCTACTTACTATGTGTGCCACTGGGCAATAGTGCTGAATGTTATAGCACCTCCTTTATATGTGTGCCACTGGGCAATAGTGCCGAATGTTGTAGCGCCCCCTTTATATGTGTGCCACTGGGCAATAGTGCTGAAAACTATAGTGCCTCCTTACGATGCAATAGTGCTGAATTTTATAGCGCCTTCTTACTATGTGTGCCACTGGGCATTAGTGATGAATGTTCTAGCACCTCCTTACAATGTGTGCCACTGGGCAATAGTGATGAAAGTTAAAGCGCCTCCTTATGATGCAATAGTGCTGAAAGTTATAGTGGCTCAATCAATATATTGCCCCTTTAATTCGCACGCGCTTACCTGCATGACGATGTGATGCACCAAACTGACGTAGTCCAGGGACACAAATATGCTTCATTGTTTAATGAGCATCTTACATTACGAAAAGGGGATGTTCCATTTGTCACGTACTGAGGAGAAATGGTGTGCAAACACAACATTGCTGCAGAAAAATGTAGAATATATACCACAAAGAAGGTTTCATCATAATGACACCACGTTCTGCTATAATCTGTTACATATATATGGTTTAATTATAATGGCACCACGTTCTGCTATTATCTGTTACAATGAATGGTGTCATTATAATGGCACCACGTTCTGCTATTATCTGTTACATATGTATGGTGTTATTATAATGGCACCACGTTCTGCTATAATCTGTTACAATACAGGTGTCATTATAACGGCACCACGTTCTGCTATTTTATGAAACAATATATAGTGTCATTATAATAGTTCCACGCTCTGCAATTATCTGTTACAATGAATGGTGTAATTATAATGGCACCACGTTCTGCTATTATATGTTACCATGTATGGTGTCATTATAATAGTTCCACGTTCTGCTATTGTCTGTTACATATGTATGGTGTCATTATAATGGCACCACGTTCTGCTATTTCATGTTATAATATATAGTGTCATTATAATAGTTCCACGCTCTGCTTTATATGTTACAATGTAATGAATGTATGGTGTTATTATAATGGCACCCCGTTCTGCTATAATCTGTTACAATACATGTGTCATTATAACGACACCACGTTCTGCTATTATATGTTACATAATGTATGGTTTCATTATAATGGTACCACGTTCTGCTATTTTATGTTATAATATATAGTGTCATTATAATAGTTCCACGCTCTGCTATTATCTGTTACAATGAATGGTGTAATTATAATGGCACCCCGTTTTGCTATTATATGTTACATATATATGTATGGTTTCATTATAATGGCACCACGTTCTGCTATTATATGTTACATATGTATGGTTTCATTATAATGGCACCACGTTCTGCTATTATATGTTACATACTGTATGGTTTCATTATAATGGTACCACGTTCTGCTATTTTATGTAACAATATATAGTGTCATTATAATAGTTCCACGCTCTGCTATTCTATGTTACATATGTATGGTGTCATTATAATAGTTCCACGCTCTGCTATTATATGTTACAATGAATGGTTTCATTATAATGGCACCACGTTCTGCTATAATCTGTTACATATGTATGGTGTCATTATAATGGCACCACGTTCTGCTATTTTATGTAACAATATATAGTGTCATTATAATAGTTTCACGCTCTGCTATTATATGTTACATATGAATGGTTTCATTATAATGGCACCACGTTCTGCTATAATCTGTTACATATGTATGGTGTCATTATAATGGCACAACGTTCTGATATTTTATGTAACAATATATAGTGTCATTATAATAGTTCCACGCTCTGCTATTATATGCTACAATGAATGGTTTCATTATAATGGCACCACGTTCTGCTATTATCTGTTACATATGTATGGTGTCATTATAATGGCACCACGTTTTGCTATTATATTTTACATAATGTATGGTTTCATTATAATGGCACCACGTTCTGCTATTTTATGTAACCATATATAGTGTCATTATAATAGTTCCACGTCCTGTAGTCATCTGTTACAACGTCTGGTTTCTTTTCAGGTGCTTTTCTTATTCCATACTGCGTTATGCTGGTGTTCGGTGGCATTCCTTTATTTTACCTAGAACTTGCACTGGGACAGTATAACCAGTCTGGAGCTATCACCGTTTGGGACAAAGTTTGTCCAATATTTAAAGGTTTGTATAGCTAAGACTGCAGCAGAAATACGTATCTAACTCGAGGCCATTGAGAAAAATTAACATCGTAAACAAATAAAATTGAATTATTTGAACACTAAAGGGGTCATAATCTTGTTTTCAGCTATAGGCAAGTTTAAAATGGAGTTGTATTATTATCTACTAAAATCTTTGTTGTTGAGGATTTTACAGCAGGAAATTTGCAAAAGGACATGATATGGACGTGACATTGTATGACATGACACGGACACGAACACGAACATTGACTTTTACATGGACATGGACGTGGACGTGGACGTGGACGTGGACGTGGACGTGGACATCACATGATATGACATGTACATGAATTGTGTTCTATAGCAATTGTTCAATTCTCTTAACTCCTTTTAAAGAGTGCGTCGTTTAAGTTTTATGGAGTATTGAATGTTGTATTTAACAGGAATCGGATATGCCATGGTGTTGGTCGCTTTCTTCGTGGATTGGTACTACAACGTCATCATATCATACGCGATTTACTACTTCATTGCGTCTTTTTCCCGACGTGTGCCGTGGAGTGTCTGCGACCACGATTATAATACGAAATTATGCTTCGAACCGGCCGATGGACCGCAATATTTTGCAAATGTCACCACTGTGGACGACAAAGGGAATACATTAACAGAAATTGTTAATAAAACTGTATCTGCTACAACAGAATACTACGAGTAAGTTAAGACATGAAGAAGGAGTAATTTCTCTATGAGTAAATTTTAGTTTCATATTATATTCCCGAGCTTAACTGTGTAGTACATGCACATTTATATTTATCATGATCTGAATCCACCCTTGCGAATGCCCTGATTGAAGACCACAGCAGAGGAATCATAGTAACAAATCCCGGACATTTAGCCGCAGGGACAATTGATGTTAGCAGTTTTGCCTATTTTCTTCATTTTGAACAATATTTTCATTTAGTAATTAATTGATTTAGAGATGTAAGAGACATTTCATATTAATGGCAAAAAGATATCTAAAATTTAAAAACGTCCGTTCATATTTTAATAGTAATAATAGTGTTAATAATAGTAGTAGTAGTGTCGTAGTAGTAATAAAAGTAGATATAATAGTAATAATGGTAATAAAAGTAGTAATGGTAATAACAGTAATAATGGTAATAAAAGTAATAATATTAGTTATAATAATAGTAGTAGTAACAATGCTAATAATAATAGTAATAGTGGTAATACTAGTAATAATGGTAATAACAGTAATAATGGTTATAATAATAATAATAATAATAGGGAACTATGGTAATAATAGTAATAACATCAGTTATAATAATAGTAGTAACAATGGTTATAATAATAGTAATAATAATAATAGTAGTTACAATGCTAATATAAATAGTAATAATGGTAATAATAGTAATAATGGTAATTACAGTAATAATGGTTATAATAATAATAGGAACTATGTTAGTAATAGTAATAATATTAGTTATATTAACAGTTGTAGTTACAATGGTTATAATAACAGTAATAATGGTAATAATAATTGGAACTATGGTTGTAATAGTAATAATATTAGTTATAATAATATTAGTTACAATGGTAATAATAACAGTAGTAATGGTAGTAATAGTAAAACTGGTAATAACATTAATAATGGTATTAATAATAATAATAATAATAATAATAATAATAATAATAATAATAATAGGAACTATGGTAATAATAGTAATAATATTAGTAATAATAATAGTAGTAGTAACAATGCTAATAATAATAGTAATAATGGTAAACATAATAGGAACTATGGTAATAATAGTAATAACATTAGTTATAATAAAAGAAGTAATAACATTGGTAATAATAATGGTAATAATGGTCAGAGTAGTAATAGTAATAGTAATAAAAATAGAAATAACAGTAAAAATAATGGAAATGATGGGGATAATGGTGATAGTGGTAATAATGGTAGTAATGGTAATAATAGTAATAATATTAGTAATAATAAAAATATTAGTAGTTACAATGCTCATATCAATAGTAATAATGGTAACAATAGTAATAATGGTAATAACAATAATAATGGTAATACTAATAGGAACTATAGTAATAATAGTAATAACATCAGTTATAATGATAGTAGTTACAATGGTAATAATAATAGTAATAATGGTAATAGTAGTAATAGTCATAATAATAGTAATAATAATAGTAATAACAGTAATTATAATGGTAGTGATATGGTGATAATGGTGATAGTGTTAATAATGATAATAACAGTAATAACAGTAATAATAATGGTAATAATGGTAATAATGGGAATAATCGTAATAATCGTAATAATCGTAATAATGGTAATAATTGTAATAATGGTAATAATGGTAATAATGGTAATAATGGTAATAATGGTAATAATGGTACTAATGGTACTAATGGTAATAATCGCGATAATCGTAATAATTGTAATAATGGTAATATGGTAATAACAGTAATAATAATAGTTATCATAGCAATAATAATAATAATATAAATAGTAATCATCATCAACATTATCGTCATCGTCATCGTAATGGTAATAATATTAATGGTCAAGTAATATTACATCAATTTCCATTTTAGACGTGGCGTTCTGCAGATGCACAAGAGTGATGGATTGGAAAATCTCGGAACAATTGTATGGCCACTTCTTCTTAGTCTCCTTGCAGTTTATGTTATCTGCTACTTCAGTTTATGGAAAGGCATTAAAGGATCTGGAAAGGTGAGTTAAACACCAACAAATAAACCTTTAATGTATCCAGCAATGTAAAGTTCATTATTTCTCTTTTTATGTGTAGTAATTTATAAGACAACGACATGACATAACTAACAAGATCGGAGAAGACGACTTCACCATACATTCAGCCTTAAAGAAGCAATCCAGCCATTAAACAGTATTACAAGATTATAAGACTACAAGATTACAAGATTTATCATACAACGACATGACATAACTAACAAGATCGGAGAAGACGACTTCACCATACGTTCAGCCTTAAAGGAGCAATCCAACCATTAAACAGTATTACAAGATTATAAGACTACAAGATTACAAGATTTATAAGACAACGACATGACATAACTAACAAGATCGGAGAAGACGACTTCACCATACGTTCAGCCTTAAAGGAGCAATCCAGCCATTAAACAGTATTACAAGATTATAAGACTACAAGATTACAAGATTTATCATACAACGACATGACA
>JAAAKB020255547.1:0-10521 GCA_010014835.2 Apostichopus leukothele | reverse complement strand
GTCATAGTAAGGTGGGTTTTTCATCCAAGAGCAATCTACGGTTTTCCCATCTGAAATGACTTTCTAAATTGAAAAAAATCCCAAATTTGAGCTAAAATGATGAATTGGAAGCCACCCGACGTGTAAGTTATAATTCATAAGCCCTTGCGGGTTTCTCCCACATTTCTGGTCGCTTAAGCGTCGTAAAAATAACTGCTGATTATCGTTATTAATTAATCCTCAACAACTTTACCTTCGGCTTGTTTCTGGTTTACTTCCAGTTCTTTTGGCTTCTCCCAGGTCGACTGCATGGTCTTGCTGTTATAATAATAGGTCCTACCCTCTGGACTCTTGTATTCTGTCCAATCGCCTTTGCTGACAGTCTCCTTGGGTGCTTGTTGTTTGGCATCACCTAGTAAAATCAAATCAATAAACCAATCAAATCAGTGAATTGACCAATAATTCAATCTATCAATATACTAGTCAATCCATCAAACAGTCAATAAATTGATCGGTTGATGAATCACAATGAAATCCATGCTGGTAGGTGCAACAGAGACACTTTAGGTCCCATTACCAGGGAATGTGTTTTTATTACAATTAGGTCGTACCATTCGTCTTTTGGGCAGGTTCTAATATTTGGAGAAAATGAATTACTTCACTATTTTAACTTTTACTAATATCAATTTATCAAATTGCTACGCAAATTATTTCCGAATTTTTAACTGAACCAACTTGAAAGAACAAGGAATTTATCTAAATTATCCAGTCAATTTTAATTGTTAATGTGTTCCTACACCATTTTAGAACAACCATACATCTTAGCATTTGAACAGAACATTGTACTTGTGTTAGTCTGGTGGAAAATGGGATACAGTTAAGTTATGTTTGTATTTAAAGAGGACGAAACAGTTAAATTGAAATCTTACCTGTGTTACTATCCACAGCAGTAGCAGTGGTTTGTTGAATGGTGACTGGTGGTTGCTGGGTCATAGGACCAGGTGCATGGACTGGGTGCATGACAGGAGGAACACCACCGAGTGGAGGCATAAGAGGGTGCATCCCTGGGTGTGGCATACCTGCAGGAGGTTGGTGGGGCATACCTGGTACAGACATGACATAGAAAGAGTCTATTCCTGGGAAATATTTAACCCGTGGCGGTATCGTATTGTAAAATGATGTGCAAAAATGGGTAAATTGCGGTACTAATGCAAAGTTGTACAGCAGTGTTTTGTACTCAGGAACCGCATGTTATTTTATAAGAGACAAAATTGTCAGAACCTTTGAAACTGCTATGCCAAATGTGAACACTAAATTATTCCCTACATTCATCTAAACAACAAAAGTGGTCATAATTATGTGAAAGCTTCATGTTAATAACAGGGCATCCACTGCCACACAATGTGTTAGTTATATCTTTTCTCTGAAACAGCCACAAGATGGATACAAGATATGCAGTATCAGTTTTGAGAATTTCTGCCAAATTTGAACTTACAAGATGTAAAGTCAAATTAACCAAACCGATATCTCACAAAAGATTATTACAGGAAAAAATATGTACTGGAATGAGGAAGCAAAGAGGCTAATCAGATTCTTCAGAAAGCTGTTTGAAAGCATGTTGAAGGGGTATCCCACCACCCCCCTTCCCCGTACTCCGAGAGAAATGTACAAAATATGAAACCCAAACAAATCAATACTAACAGACATGAACATAAAAATATAGGTTAACCTACTCACCTGGCATGGAAAATGGTGGAGGGCCTCCAAATCCTGGTACTGGGGGTAACCCTGGGGGAACTGGCATTCTCGGATGCATCATAGGAGGACCCATGAAACGTGCATGGGGAGGCATTCCCCCGCCTGGGGGCATCATGCCTGGAGGGTGGAGCCCCATCAGTGGACGGTGCATCATGGGCGGAGCATTGCCAAGAGCGCCAGCGGGAGGCATACCGCCAAGTCCTGGAGGATGTAAATTGGAAGGTCTTTGGCCCATTCCCATGGGGGGCATGGAATTGAGAATGGGAGGAGGACCAGAAGTGACAGTAGACGGCTGAGTCTGACCCACAGCAGATGATTGCAATGGAGCAGCTATGGATGTTGACAGTTTCGTCTGTCCTTGGGTCGACGAGGGAGGGTCCGAGCCAGCGACGGCCGGTGTGGGAAGAACGTTTCCCCCGGCTGCCGAAGCATGGGATACCCCTAGAGAAGTGGCAAGAGGAGGGGTAACGGCCATCGGATCAGGTTGAGATGTGGGGGTAGATTCATCTTGCTGTACCTCCTCCTGCACAGGGACTTGCTGCTGCTGCTGCTGTTGCTGAGGTTGTTGGGAGGAGGAAGTTATAGAAGAGACAGGCTCTTGAGATACTTCGACATCTTGGACTGAGGATTGCATTTGTTCCATTCCTGCTAGAAATGAAGAGAAAAGAAGAAAAGACACGAATTAAATGAGTACATTATACGCACTGCCGCCGCTGCTTTTGTTTGCTCTCCACCTCTATTGGATCAGACCATATAAATTTCCAATTTAGCTCTTAAACAGTTGTTACTACTACTATCTATTATGCAGGCCCAGGGTTCACATTAGCCGCAAGATTGCACGCTTCGCGCAAATTGATCGCATTGGAATAAACGCTTAGTAAAAAGCCACTTGCGATTATTATATTTTAGTTATTCCGTCTATAATCCATTAGTAATATCTCGTAAAATTCCTTGTCAGTCTTTCCTTCTATGAACTAAACGAATGAATAAATAATAATTGTGAGAATTCTTCCACGTGGTAGCCTAACACCACACTAAGTCAGTGGGGAAATCTAGCCTAACCATCTGTTTATTCGCTGAAATTGTGACGCAGTTATAAGATATCCCTGGAATACTTTCATTATTGCTGATATCTTCGACCACATGGTTGCCTAACACCACACTAAGTCAATGGGGTAATCTAGCCTAACCATCTGTTTATTAGCTGAAATTGTGACGCAGTTATAAGATATCCATGGAATACTTTGGTTATTGCTGTTATCTTCGACCAAATGGTAGCCTAAGACCACACTAAGTCATTAGGAAAATCTTGTCTAACCATCGGTTTGCAAAAAAATAAAATCACACTTTGCGTAGGATTCGGGTAATAAATTAGGAACCGGGTAGTATCGTGTCGGGCGGGTACCCAGATACCCTGTGCAAACACTAACTGATAACCACCATTTATGTTGATAAGAATACATGTTGATTCTGTAATTACAAGGTATTCCTACACACAATCGTACTGATACCCACCATTCATATTCACAAGAATACATATTGATTCTTTAACTTCAAGGTATTCCTACACACAATCATACTGATACCCACCATTTTGAGCTGGACGTATTCGTTCGTCGATATCGTGAGCGGCAGCGTTGACCAATGCGGCATTGGCTGCGGACGAATCCTCCTGTTGATCTTGGGAGGTATCTGTGGTGTCAGAATTTGTTGTGGTTGCAGTTGTGGTGCTACCAGTGGTGGTCGCCTGAACTCCGGCGGCTGCAGCTAACTTTTGTAGATCCTCCTGCTTAATGACTGGGGCATCCTCTGGTCTGGTCCAACGGGACTCCCTGGTCCTAGCGTGATAGTAGTACGACTGCACAACCAAACAACAACCACAAAAATGGTGAATTTTACAAGTTGGATTCAGAAGTTAGTATAGAATGATACTGAAATCACTTTATTTCCAAATTTTACAGATTAAATTTACTGCAATATTGAATATTTCACAAGTATTACAGCAGTTGAAAAATAATGACTTTGAAGTCTTTGAAACAACTTTCTAGCAAAAGGTAATTTCACCAACCTTTCCATTTCCACTGGCATTTTCCACCCAGAATTCCTTCTTTGGGTCCATGGCTATGGCAAGAATAGCAGGATCAATCTGAAAGAGAGCTTGATTTGGAGGGGTAACAGCCGGTGCAGCGGCAGGAGGCATTGTCATACTAGGAGCAGTAGACACTGCTGGTGGTATTGGCATCTGAGGCATACCGCCCGCCATGTTCGGAGGGGGGAAGAATGGGGTCATTGGAGGCATGCCTGCCATTCCTGGTGCAGCCTAATGATGAGAAATTAGGAGAAATTAGACTAATAGCTGAGCAATCAAATCTTGTGTAGCAGTTTTCAAGGATTTGAAACTTTGTCTCATATTATGCACTAGATGGTTCCTGTGTATTACACATCTGTGCACTTGTATAGCAAAATTAGTAATGTGCCCATTTTGCATAGTATCTTGCTATGTGATACTGGATAAATTACAGTACTATTTCAGTGTGTCACTTCTTTTTTTTTGCACCATGACAAAGTGAAAAAAAACTGCTTTGGAACAGGTCTTCATTTTGTTCTAACACAGCCATTTGGTTCTTGCTACTCGATTGTGCCTTCACAAGACCCTAAACTTTTGAGAAGTACAGGATTTGTGCTTCTACTGTAGGTGATTACACGCTACTGGAATGTTTTAATATTAAATGGAAAAGACCATTTAGGCCAGCAAAGGAGGGTACCAGTTTTCTAACGGAACATTTAGTTCACCCTTTGTGAAATAATAAAACATAACTTTCAACTTACTTATATAATGAAATTCTAGAAAATACAAAAGACCGCTTATTTTCATAGGGCAATGAAATTTTGCTTACCTGTCCAGGAGGGAGGAATGAAGGCATTCCAGGTTGAGCTCCCGGTGGCCTATCACCTGTCTGCTGTGGATATCGAGCCGGATAATTGGGAGGTCTCATCCCTGGTGGACCCCTCCCCCTTGGACCTCTAGGAGGAGGTGGTCCTCTGTAACGACCACTGAGCCTCATATCTGATTAACACAATGGTCTGCAGCTAAAGAGATAAAGAAAAGAAAATAATTTAAACTGAGTATGTATACAGGTGTGTTCAACACATATGACTGCACTGTGAATACAAAGAGGTGGAAGGTGCACATTAGTGTCAGCTGTATATAAATAATTTAAATTATTGCACGAGATACAAAGAGGCCATGGTTAAACTAATTCCCTTTTGACCACTTGACAAAGATGTCTCTTTCTTCTATCTTCATTCGTTCAACATATTCACGTTGAAATAACCCAAAAATGTCTCATTAACCCTTCCAATCTTGATAGATTTTGAATTGATCTCAGAGGTGATGAATTTTCTGAATATTCAAAACTCAAATTTGGTTCATCAACACAAGTTTACCTACTTTGGTTTATTGGTTAGTTCAGTTATATTTTTGAAGATGTACAGCTTAATAAACTGCTAACCTAATGGACGCATGTAAATTAACCCAGGAATCAAGTTTCTTATTTCCCTGGTTGGATTGTTCCATTTATTTACTAGGGGTATTTACAGCAATGAAGTTTTTTGTCTTTCTCGAATAAGTTGCAAACGACATTTCACATCCCATAACTTGTTTTATCTTACTTGAATAAATGTTAGCAAGAGAGTTTTACACAATTACAATAGCCAGGTGTTTTGTCAAAGGACAAAAACAAATTGTTTGCTATAATATGCCCCCTAGTAAATAAATGGGACAATCCAACTTGGGAATTAAAGACATCCTAAGCCCTTACTAAGATACTTCAATGTTCAATTTCCCTCTACACCGAGGCATTCTCTCTCATCATTTCTGTAAGCAGCACTGAACAGCCTGTAGTTGTATGCGAAAGCACACTTGACCTTATCATTTGCACAGTGGATCAGAAAAATAAGTTACATGTAATACTAATACGATAAGAAATATGCCTTTAGTCTACATAACACCCTGATATGCCTGACTGTAAAGTAGGTTTTGCATGGGGAATGAGGGCGAAATATTTGGTCAAAGTTAACTGTTTTCTTTTTCTCAGTCCCTGCTGTTCGTCAGCTATTTCAGGATGTTAGTAATAGAGCATTTGCCTCATGCATGTATGAAGACTCACTGCTTGTATGGTACACTTATGTTATAGGGAGTATCACATTGTACATGCATCTATGCATCCAGTGTACCATTTGAGAAGTTTGTCCAGTGTCAAAGGTGGGTGTTTGAAGGTGATTAATATCCAGGACAAAGAGTAACATAGCCAGCAGTGCTGCATATTTAGAACTGTAGTGTTAGTGCAATATATCATAATAAAATACATTGTTAACTGCCCTCTGTCATGACATTGAATTGATACTGTACCTCTTCCTCTAAGACTTAATGAACCAACTGCATGATGGTCTTATTACTCTTGTCTTATGCAAATTTTTGCTAAAAATTTATCTGAAACTTCATGCTTTCCGCATATGTCCATCGCTTTCTTTTCACTTCCTTTCAGATTTGGGTGGGGCTTAATATTAATTCCTTGAGCCTAGGTTAATATGTCATATCAAGCTTTTTGGTGGTTAATGGCTGCCCTGGCTTGGGTCATTGTGAGTACTACTACTATACTAGGCAGGTCTTAACAACAAGCATAGCGTAGCCATTTGCATATACTGTACAGTTGTATATGCTACTGCTAAAACTAAACGTAGGCTAGGTTATAATTACAACGCTGTGTACAATACAAATTGAAGTTCTACTGTATTAGGCCTAATGTCTACTGTGTTAGGCTACAGGTAAGTTAAGATTGTGATAGACTAAAGAGAAATCATTGCAGTTTTGCTCGCGAATTTCTACTCATTTTGGATGCAAAATATCAAGCAATGTTTGATGATGGCAAAATTGGAGCACGCAATACGAACGGTCAAGCTTACACACTGTTTACCTGGGAAAGGAAGATTCAGGATCAGAATTCCCACGCGAAGTTGTTAAGTTTATAGCCGATTGCTGTAACCAGTTAGCTATAACAAGTAATGCTCTTTGAGCTAAAGAAAATGGTGAAAACTTAAATAGCAGTGATGACTTTCACTTTAACTTCCATTTAATATCCTCAAAGTTTTTTCGCTTTGCTCAAAGAGTATAAAAATGTGATATATCACGGGTTTTGCTAAAGTGTATAAATTTTGGAAAGGGCGCTGGTATCGGCAATGTTGAACACACAGAACTAAAATAGGCCACGCCATACCGTTTTGAAGCTAGCAGTCACTAACAGCAGACGATAACAGACAATCTTAGCTGACAATAAGAACGAGAACCGCAGTATTTTGTCTTATCTTAAAATTAGCTTTACATAGACTACATGTGAAGACTCGCGCACAAACAAACGTCTCATGCCGGTAATGTGAACTAGTTTCGAATGAGGTGTAACAGAAGTGTTAGACACCACTATCGATCCCAGAAAATACACACACAGCTTGCTACCGTCGGTAATTAGACAACTAGGGTACAGTCAATACAAGCAGCTACGGTCAATACCCACAACACAGTGTACATAGCAGTGATGGGCATCTCATGTCCAGATAAAAGATAACAACGTTTAATAATAATAATAACGTTTCATTACTGTGTGCATTTTGTAGCGACAAGAAAAAAACTTCACTTGCATGCTGTTTGGGGCGAGTCTTCAATGCCTTTAATTACCTAAAAAGCAGATGCAATACGTCGTGTCTTGAGCCTAGTCGTAAAAATAACACTTGTGTGTCAGACTGATCTTTATTGATGAAACATATTAATTAGTACATACAGTACAGACAGAACATGAAGGTGCCGAGACAATGTGCCTGTGCGTTGTTATTGCATAAACTCTGCAATTTACAGTATCCTAATACACTACACAATATAGCTTTAGGTTTTGAAGTCGGAGGACAGTGTACCCATGCAGCCTATGTCATCCCTTGAGCCCTTGATGTGTCCAGGGCTGAGGGATGCAGCCATAAATTCAATTACAGTGCCCAGTTAAATATGCCTGGCTATCAAGGAGGCTCATGAGAGTAAAGGATAAAACAGTGTGTTCTAATGTTATAGATAGGCCTAGGAGTCTTCGGCATCGACTAAAATAGCACAGTAGGCCGAACGTAAACCGTCATCCACTCCAACATGATAATAACCTATTACTTACATACATTATTTCCGCTAATCAAGGCAATAATTTTGACCAATAACATCATCATCATCATCACACAACAGAGATGGCTTAACCCTGGTTTGTAAATACTGATATTGAACCGTTAGATTTCTAACCAACCACTGCATAAAATCCAAATTGCATTGACTCATGGCAAAATTTATGCAATTTTAATTTTTGGTTTGCTAGCAAAATAACTATCCAGGTACAATGCTATAGTAGCTGGTTAAGGCTAGATGCCATGTGATGATGAAGCAGTATTATGAGTATAGGGCCTAACTGTACTTAGTACTAGTAGTATAGTAGAAACTTCATAATTGACAGACCATCTTAATTGACGCACCTTCAAATATTATTAGCAACGATACTGCAGGCAGTCTAAACTAAGTTTAAGCAGTCAGCAGAATTTTTTGGGCATTTGGAAATCTTACTCCCTAAAAATAACCAAAATTACCTCAAAGTGATAACACTACTCTCTGGGAACTGACCTGTCTGAGCTTAGGCTAGAGGCTCAGAGCATAGCAAACAGCATCCAAAGTCAATGGATGTATACACAGGCCTACACTACAGTTATCGTATCGACTAATGTGTCAATTTAGGGGTATGAAAGAACTTGACACGGCAGACATTTTGTGGTCAAATTCTGCTCAATTTAGGTGCATAAGCACAGAACCTTAAATATTTTGAGATCATAACATATTTCTGAGGAACTATACATATGAAAAACACATACAGTTGAGTGATTTGGATTTTTCCTAGATAGATATCGTTGATCAAATCCTTAAGTGCGTCAATTATGAGCCCACCATGCTACTACAAATTATTAAACACACTTGCTGTCAATGTTCAACTGTACTTTTGTTCATATGACAATAATAATAATAACATATCTGTCTATATTTATATAGCAACATGAAAATGTTAAAGAGCAGCAACCACGATATAAATATTAAAAAGTTGTAATTAATTCTTTTCGATGTGTCTGTTTGGATAAAGAGTTTTGTGAAGTTTCTATTGTGGCTAGAACTAGAAGCGTGTAATTTTGTGTAGCTATATTCTTTACTGGCATTTTTGGCAGGAGCATTGCTTGACTTCTGTTAAACACAACGCCCCCCCCCCCTCCCCTTCTGGGTGGCAACACCAATGATTTGAGGTGAAATACTCCAGATGAAGGGAATGAACTACACTTTGGCATGGAACAAAAGCATTACAATAGTATAGCCTAGGCCTATACAAGTTTTGCTGGTTCATTATAAGTATTAAGAAGTATTAAGGTAGGCAATTAACCTAAGTTGTGCCTACATGTCTCAGTGGTGGAAATGCATGGAGGGTGACAGTTCCAACATCCATGTTTGTTGAATGATCATTACTACTAGCTTAGTCTTAATGGTAAAACTATGTAGTCTTACCTAGGCCTAATTGCTAGGCTAGGTTATTTGACTTCCTAGCATATTTGGGGGCTATACCGATGCCATCTTTAGCACTCAATTTATCAGGGGCGTAGGCTATCGATGTGTATGGTACAGAACTTCTTGCCAAAGGACGATATCAATTATTATGGTTTAATCGACAACTGGTGTTACGATTAGTTAGGACAGCGACAAGCAAAAGTATGCCTAATCCAAAAGCTGTATGCCTAGGCCTATAGTTAGTGCACACGCGATGGCATTACCTTTCATCAAATGACTGAACCACACTTTTACGATGATTTTAGCATGCTTTCGGTGGTGAATGAGCCACAGAGATACCGTCTGAATACTTTGAGCTGTGTTATTTAAACTGTTGAGCTTTGCGGTCAACGCTTCGGGTGAGAAGGAGCTCATTTTCTCGTCATTTTAGGCCACGCAGTATCGCGATAGTAGTGCAATCTTGCCTAACTAGAACATAAACACGACTCAAGATTCAACACTTTGAAAGCGATTAGTATGACGTCAGAGATTTTTCCAGGATGAGCATACTTGCACTAGATGCCTGCGTCTCAGTGTCGGTGAGAATGGAATATGTTCTAATTGGTTTAGCGGCCAGGGAGGCTCCAACTTTGGTGACGTTTCTTAAATAGTAACACAGATGCGTTTTATCCACCATCTCATCCCTGCATGTAATGAAATAGGAATGAGGTATTGTACTCTATCGACAATATGCTGCCTACTATACTACGCACCTCGGTCTTGAGGCGGTGGACTGAAACTTGGTGCCTTTGCGGGTTGGTGTGCATTTGTGGGATACCGTAAGGGTCAAAAAGTAATGTTTGCGTGTATATGTGTGTGTGGGTAGTTGTCTGTGTGGGATTTGTATGTGATTGTGTGTGAACAATAAATATGTTACAAACTCCCAAACCGTATAAGGCCGAAGTGACATCAAACGTGGTGGGTGGGTATGTTACTGGTATGAGATGTAGTGACGTATGACGTCATCGGGTCATTCAGGGACAAAGCCTACGAAACTTAGCAATCATTTACCAGCATGCAACTCTGTCTTGTGTGTGTGTGTGTGTAATTCAAGTCCACCTTTTCACTTCAGTTTTGCAAAATTTCTATCAGAGGAGTACACAATATTTTGTTGATTGATA
>JAAAKB020255536.1:0-10521 GCA_010014835.2 Apostichopus leukothele | reverse complement strand
CCGTGACCCCACATCGTAAATAGTTTGTTTGCAGTGAACCTGGAGTGTCTACGTAAAGCAACAAAGAAAATGGTAAGCCATTTTAAGTTCACTGAAACTTTGGTAAACAGTTATTTCAATAATAGAAAAATAAATCATGCACTAAACAAGACTGTTATTCACTTTCATTCAGGTGGAGAGAAACATCTTAAAGCAGAATTTTGCGTCATTTTTCCATGATTTCCTCAACCTCATTGACCCCACGATGCCATAACGACATACATAACAAGCTTATCTATTCAACTCTAACTTCAAATCGTGGAATAAAAGTCGCAAATTTTAGAACTTTCAACGTTGTTTTTCTCGAAGGTCTTTTCCGTTAGGATCTCAGTAAACCCCGCCTATATATGAATATTTAAACACTATGAACGTTATTGCATAACGTGCTAAATAATAAACAATGATCAGCTGATTGCAAGGCATCGCGAAGCGACAGACAGTGCAGGCAGGCTACATAACGTTACTTCAGCCTATACATCTACATCGGTACTTCTGCAATGGACTGGTGTCCATCTCGCAAAGAAGTCAAAAGAAGAATTTCGCAAGAAGAAATTCGCTCACCCTTAGCATGGACACAAGAAATACCGATGTAAGTTCCTATCAGAAAATTCCTCATCTTTGCAGATGTACTCTCCGTTTTCCGCGATCGCTAGATCGCGGGGTATACACTAGACTATGCCGCCTATACACATGTGTGACCAAACTACTGTACCGATGTTAGGGTAACTTTAGGCCTAACAACAAACCCATATTACGACGAACTTTACGTAGTGTAGTGACGTTTGTGAATTTTGGCTTAGTTAAAATGAATGTGGTCTTGTACAGTGAGTAGTTAGATTTAATGTTGGCTAGGCTTCAGGAATGTTAGTTTGACCCATGAATTATGATGGATCAGGAGCAAATATGCTCCAAAGGTTATCTCTAAAAGAAAAAAAAACAGTATCTGTTGGAAAGAACATAACCGTCTTATTTCCTTCTTTCATAATGTAGCAGTCATTAGGTGATTCACCGGAAACACCATCAAGGAGGACATCTGGGAGAAGGGGAAGGAGGGGTACAGGCCGTGGAGGAAGAGGCCGTGGTGGAAGAGGTACAGCTACGCCTCGGTTGACAGCAGCTGCAGCAAGACAGCAAGTTGCTAATCAACAGCAGGAGAGGGCAGAGAATATCAGGGTACATAAAGTGGCTATATTCTCATTTACTATGTTACTTTGCTTTCATTACAAATCCTCTAAAGAACAAGTACTCAAACACCCGAGTCTCTGGGTGTGTAAAAAAATAGTTTGGTGTGGAAAGGGTACCAATACTATTGCTTAACTTCCATGAAATTAACTTTTCGAGTTATGAGCATCTTTCTATGTGAACCAATATGACAAATGCCCATGGAGTTACATAACTGTAAAATTGTCACTGATAATTTATCATGGAAGGAGGGGGGGGGGGGTGGTTGAGAGAGGATAGGAACATAAAAAAATATGGCCTAAGTTTACAGTTTTAGGTTATTTTGGGTATTACATTTGAAATGTAACATAAAGTTTATGGCCTCTTTCAGGAAATGATACACAGAGTGGACACTGAACAGCTGCGAGAGCTCGTTCTGCAGTTGATGCACAGCTACCCTGCTCTCTTTTTTGACATTTGGGAACGTCAGCGGCATCCACAGAGTACGACAATCCCAGACTCACCTGGCTGGTGCACTTGTGAGAGGTGCAGAGAAATGCCGACAGTAGAGGAACGGGTGTGCTGTCTAGGGACAGGTGACAACTGTCTCTCTCTTAGACCGGTCAGTACTGTTTTCTTAATGTTTTATCTGGAACCCAAAATTTTCTTTGTGGTTAGCAATAGTGCTCAGGAATGACAGCATAGACAAATTACATTTCTTTTACAACTCGAGATATCAAAATATGTTGTTATGACATAACCTTCCGTGACTATAGTGTTATTTTCAGCAATCAATATGAGAAGTATAAAGCATATGGCGTCAGTGACATCTTTTGTCAACCCATTCCACCTTGAAGGTGAATGTATTCTTTCCTATTAATAATCTCCCTCACTCTGTTGTTTTGTGCAAGCTTATACCAAGAACTGAAAGGGTATAAAGGGTGTCCAGAAACAGTAACAATTCCATTAAGGGTCTTCTCACAAAAATTTGACCTTCATGATAGATGATTTCACCCTTTTAATAATTGGGCATAACTTTCTACGATTTCAATGTCATATTTTCCAGGAAATTGATACTGTGGTGATTGACCCTTTGGTCCTTGGTGTTGCCCGAGAACTCAGAAGAGCCATCTGTGGTGGTAACAGAGGAGAAGAGCCCAACAAAGCCAATAGACATGCTGCATACAGACAATTTGTACTGTGGCATTATGGTCGCCTTGGCAACAGAAATAGGAGAGCAGTTCCCAGTTGTGTTGTCTGGCGGATCAGGTCCACTTTTCCTGACCCACATGATAACTATGTTGGGTACATTCCAGGTAGATTGCTGTAATGTTTTCATTTATCTTTGTTAGCTATTCTTGCCGGTATTCCATTTTTCTTCTTCACATTTTTCTATTTATTTATATATATGTTTTTATACTTGCCATTAATCAGACTTTTGTTTCACTTCTTTACCGTTCATTTGTTATGCCATCAAAAACTTTGTCATTCCAAAATTATCTTTATTTTTATATCACATATTTTTTATATACTGCAAAGACTTTTATCCAAAACAGTTATTCACTGCTTCACTCACCCACCCGTCACTTCTTTCAAACAGTAGTATATTTTTCTAAGATGACCACCTAGCTTAATATAACAAAAATCATATAAATGTCTACACACAAAAAAGTAAATTAAGAACTTTTATCAGTGCTTAGTAGCTTACACAGCTGAAGAATTCACCTTGACTCTATGAAGATACATTCCATGGAAACTTCTGTTTACCATTTGTTACATTGCTCTTTTTCAATTACTTGTTTCTTTCTTTTTTCTAAGAGTTCTTATCAATTTGTTGTTGGAAGTTGCATTGGCCATTCATTACATGTAGTACTACAATCTAGTATTTTTGGTCTTTCATAATTTTTTTTCTCACACATGCATGCCCATCCTTTCTATGTATGTTAAATATATCAACAGTATTTATACACCGCATTGAGTTTTTTGCTTTCTTTGCTATTTTGTAACAAAAATTACCATTGGACTGGAGAGGAAAAGTCTACATCGCTGATAAAGATGGTGTATGTGGTTACCATGAAAAAGAACACATATGAAATAATGGACGCATATATGTGTGCATGAGATGCCTTGCTTATTAAGATGATATCTCAAGAAAGGAACCATGGGTAGATCTCATACTTGGTTAGTAGATATACCACATTAATTGAAAAATGCCTACTGTTTATGGAATGGGTCAAAGTTCATTTGGGATTAAAATTGTTCAAATTGTGAAACTTGTAAACATACTATCTCAAGGAAAGAAGTGAGGACAGATGACATATGTGGTAGTAAGGTGTACAAAAAAAGGAAAAGAAGCTAATTGTTTTTGGTGGAGATCAAAGTTTAGTTCAGGTCATGAAGGTTACCCAATGAAAATCCTTTGAAGATTCCTAATTAAGGGGAGCTTTGCTGTCATACAGTTGTAACACACGGCATGCACAGGAAAGTGATTTTTCTTGGGGGAGGTCAAATTGGTCAAAATGAGAGCATATGCTCAATATCTGCAAAAAGCAGGAGGGGGGGGGGTGGGAGCTGAAAGATTTAACATGGTGATGTATTACATTAACTTTAGGCCAGCAACTGTCAATGAGAATGCAATGCTGGTCACATCTCATACATTTTCCTGTACATATATTGCATACTCTTATTACAAATAATGACAGATTCGTAACAAATTATGGGACAGTAGAACCGCAATGCATTTATTTCCCATAACATTTGAGCATAAGCTTTGGGAACCATATTCATCCAACAACATGTAACACTTCCCCCGCCCTACCCCCCCCCCCATCTGAATTTTTTTTTAAAAAATACAAAACATTTGAGTGATGGCTAAGATTACAGAGATGAACTTGCTTCCATCCTGCTCTTGTGACTTTCAAGAAGTTGTTGGACAGATGGTGGTTGGTTTGGCCTTATAGTCCCGGAGATGCGCCTGGGGTCATCTTCTGCCAAAACCACATGACTTCGTTGGGACTTATTATCAATGAGCCTCCTTCTAAATATATCTTTCATTAGTTCCGGAATGTACTTGAAGGTTTTTTTTTGCATGACTGGGACACAGGTCCATCTACCTGCAGATTTTGAATAATTTCTTGTGAAACTGCAAGAGAAAATGAAACAAAATATATCAGTTCATATTTCTGTACTTGCAGGCCTTAATAAAGGAAAGTGATGTGTTGATAGTACAGTATGTAACTTACACAGGTTCCCCATCTCTTTCTGCTTGTCGTCTTCCTTTGTGGTGTTGGTAGTCTATACCAGCTAACAAATTTCTAGCCTTATACGAAGGAGGGCTGAAAAAAATGTATGATTTGAAACATTACATGATTTCATACATGATCATTACATGATTTCAATGTGATTTCATAATAAATGTGCAGCAATCAAAATCTTGAACAACATACTTACCCATAGGCAAACCGCTTGGCAGCATAAACTAGCACGTGGCTCTGGAAGTTTTCTAATGCTGATGTGTGTCTGAAAGAGATATGAAGGAATATTCCATAATTTAAGGATAAATTTCCACTGCAACTAGCCTGAAAGTCCTTATACTTCTAGCTGCTCATCATTGATTACTTCACCACGTGGCAGGGCATGTGCAAGATATCTACCAATATCCTAATAAAAAGGTAACATATATTCAAGATGTGGCACCAAAACCAGTACCTGAACTTCGTGTAGTATGTGATGTTTCTTATGAGATTCATGTCAAGCACAATCTCTCTCAGTGCTGCATGTGCAGGAGAGTCTGGTTGAAGGTCCTTCTGACTAGCTGGTAAAGGTCCATGTTGGCAACATGCTGGACTAACTCCATCACCTAGAGCCCATTCATGATCTCCAACAACATGGTGAAGAATTCCTCTCCAGTTTGCCTTAAAAGGAAAGAAGAGATCATGACATGACAAGGATAAAAGTGAAATAGAAAGTATAGCAGAATTCCATCACAAGTAGGAGAAGTATTTATACTGACTGCCTAACTTAGTTAAAATGATTATTACACTGAAGTGCATGTTTTGAATGTAATATTATTAAGTCACAAAAACATATTTAACTTACAAAAAATTTGTCTGCACTTCCATCTGCATGCTGTGAGCAGTACCAAAAGTGTCTTGTTATATCACTTATCCATGGCATGAGTGGCCTGTTCCTTGCCTTTTTTGCTGCCTAAAGAGAAAACAGGTAACAACAGGATGTGTTTAAGGTACATTATTATTAGATCAATAGAGAAAAAATAATAATGTTAACATATGAAACACAAGGCAATCAAACTTACCTCACTCAATTTCTTGCCAATATTCTTTGCCCCATGCCAAACGTCAAACGAATGAGCGGTTCCTTCAAGACCCTCTGTACGGTAGACAGAAAAGAAAAACGTCAAATATACCATGTGGGTTACAATGGAATCTGTGTCTTGGTAACTCAGTATGATCAAAAATTTACAAATTTGCAAATGAACATTATTCTAAATGAAAGCTTACAAAGCAATATAATTTTTCCTTTAGTTTAGTACAACCAGTCATAAGACAAGCATATGTGAACATACACACACATGAAAAATATTGTGCCGTCAACAAGCCTACGAAAGTACATCAAATTAGAATTGCTTACTTAGGTAAGATTTAATTTGTGGGTGAGCATCTGTCACTACTTCCTCAACCTTTACATCACTCTTCTCTAACGTCTCGAGTGCTCGTAAAAATGCAATTTTTTCCATGTTGGTCGACTTTAATTCAGCCTCCCTCTTGTCGACAACCTGAATGTCCAGTATATCGCAAGTGTCGTAGTCCATTATACTGTAGGTGCAATATTGTGCACAGTGTCCAGGACTGTCGTTCCTTCCGTCACCTGTTGAAGAAGTACCACATAATCATGAACACATATCTAAACAGTAAAATTATGTACATCATGAAAAAATTGCCATTACATATGCCCCTGACATGCAGGGCTGTACAAGAGTAATTACACAACTTACCAGCTATAACTACTGTTTTCCCTTTCCTTGCAAGTAATAGCTCAGTCTGTAGCTGCTTCCAGTGTGCCTCAATTGCAGGAAAGGTGTAAGTCCTCTGGCTATAACTGTGGAGAGCAGAGTGACACATACCAAGGTTCATAAACCTAAACATCATTTTGATTTTGGCGTAGTTATTGCCAGACAGTATAACTGCAGCTGAGACTGCTATGTCCCCCGCATTATTCCCTTTAAGCTTTGGCTGAGAATGCCATATCTTGCTTACATGTCCATGAGCACAAATCTGGAAAAGAGACAAAAGAAGTAGTTATCAAGTTAAAACTAAATATATAAAAGCAAATAAGCATCTAACCACCAAGGGCTACATTAGTACCAAGTTTGTTTTGAAGGTCAAGCAACTGTACCTGCTTTAGATATCATGTTCACAAGGTTTAGGGACTCTGACCTCTGTTGCCCTTTGATCTCCATGAAAAACAAAAGGGATCATCTACTGACCAGGCACTAAAAGACGTACCAAGTGAAGTTTAAGCAAGTCAGTTTTATGATACAGTATTAACAGAGTTGTCTAATTTTGACCTTAAATGACCTTTGACATCCATGAAACTTATTAAGGATCACCTACTCACCAAGGGCTACACATATACCAAGTTCAAGTAATGTTTACTTTTTTAGTTATCTAATCTATAAGCAGGTGTCACCTCCAAGACAAAGATACTATGGGCCTTTGGTGAGAAATAATTTAAATTGAGGGATAATTTAAATATAGTAGCCAAATCTGGACTGACAAAATGCCAAATAGAAACTGAAACGAACCCATTTCACACCAACAGCAGTTCCGACAAATTTTGTGACCTCTTGCGGAGGAGACTGGCAAGATTCTCTAACACAAGACTTAGGTCTGCAATCCTTTAGTAGTTGCAAAAGGGACTCCTTGTATGTAATGAAGAGAGTATCTTCTGCACATGCCTCAGAACCTGTCCCATCATCTGCATCCTCATCTTCAGACTGATCAGTCTCTGCAAAGGAAAGAATGGTGTCCAGGTCCAAATCTGCTGGTTGTTCTGGATGACTGTAAGAGAAAAATTGACATGTGCATTTAATAAAGGCATTAATTTAGTCCTGGTTCACATAGCTCTTTTATTCCAACAAAAAGGAGCGGATATATATAAGATTTGAGGCTGAAGTCAAGAAGCAGACATACCTAACGTTGAGATCAACACTCATGTCAGAGGAGTAGGCATCTTCTTCACCAGAATCCCAGTCAGGGTCAGAGTCCCTGTCAAATGAGCCTGGGGTATCATGTGGAATGATGTAGTCCCCAACATCAGTGTAGTCAAAACTTAAACTGAAAAAAAAAATAATAATAATTTAAATTCTCTGACACATATTGGAATCATCTAAGGTAAAATTTTTATATCCATATATTTTTTGGGTGTAAAAGTCACTGTCTTACTGTGAAAAGCTTGACCCAGGGCTAAGACGTTTGCATCTGAAAGCATTTCAAACTGTTTTGTTACACAAGCAAGGTTTGTAAAAGCAATGAATGTAAATGTGAACATCTGTCGTAATGAGTGACCCCAAAGGAGTTGAAAATACAAAACCAGGGGCACCAGGTTATTGAAAAAGGATTACATGGACCTGAAAATTTGAAATGTGGGAGCCTGAACCACACCGCCTTCGGGTACAACTTGACAAGGCTTAGGTACTTGATTGCAACACCATATTAACTGCATATGTTCAAGAAAGGTTTTTGCTTTTTTCATAACTATCCAAACATGCATACTTAAGTTGGTCAGCGGATGATGTTTCTCCAGAAAAAAATGGTGTTGTAGCTGGCAGTGCATCTTCACTTGAAGCAGACATACTTGTCACAGGTGTTGATGTCATTGGGCCTATGTCTGGTGTTTGGCAAGGAGAGTATGCAGAGTCAACTCTGAAAGTAAAAATGGATGTACACATAAAAATACAGCGAAAGCAATATATTGCAGTATACGAATAATACTGGATGACTTTAAATATTAAAACATCTACAATAACTCAGAGACACATTAGAGAATTCAAAGAAAAGTCTGGCAAAATCAAGCACCACAATAAATCATTGTAACTGGAGTGTAATTTTTACATCATAAAATTTGATTTCCTTGTTATCATTTATTGTTGGATTCATTCTGCTTTTGTGTGACATATTAGAACTATACAAGCAAGTGCACTTGTCTTAACTATATCACAATATCTAAAACATAATGCAATGAGATGTATCTATGAAGAGATTTCTTCAGCAAGCTATTAATACAGATATAATACAGATATTTGTGAGTTAGTGGCTTTGTTGTTTTGTCTTACCGCTCCAATTGCTGATTAGTTGTAGATATCACTGTTGAAGCCGCTGCGAGGGACGATGTATAACTGGAACAAAGATATTAGGATATGTGATTTGTTGAATAACTTGGAATATACAGTCAGCTTAATGGGACACTGCTTCGTTCTTCTATGGTAAATTCTATTACAGCATCTGGTCATGCTTTCTCAAAACATTTAAAATAAATCTTAAAGCACTATTACAACTTTCACAAGCTTGAAATTAACCAGGCTTATGGGGAAAAGGGTTCAAAGCAACAATGAATGGCCACAACATCCTGTCTAGAGCTGACAATGATGACAAGACTGTAAACATAGTGTAACAATCCCAAACCACATAAACAGAGACTCAACCTCTTGAATGATGTCCTTGACCACAAGAGTTACTGTGCATTCATTATGCAATGCTGCTTATCAACAGGGTGGTTTCATGAATAAAGACCTTTATTGTTACACTTCCCATCTCTTTGTTCTTGTGATGATTCCCTATGTTGATATTCACGGTTTGGAGTCAATAACCAAACACTTGTACAAGCATATACTATGGAGATCCTTCACTAATCTTGGGCAGCAAAACACAATTTTCATAGCACTTGAAATTGAATTTGTTACCAATACAGGCAATCGCATTACATTGTTCTGTAGCTGCATTCAGGTAAAGTTAACTGAAGGTCTTCACGTGAGGATTATGAGTACAAAATTCGTAGTTGCAGGTGAGAGTTATATATAATTTTGGCTATGACATTCTCACCCCTAGCTTAGATCAATAAGATGATAAAGACTTCTAGCCTAGCCCAAAGTACACCTGCTTTTGTCAACTTCCTAGCATGCAAAAACATGGTTACCATTCATCGGCTATGTTCATTTACGAAACAGAAAGGTACCTAGTCTATACCAGGACACTTCTTCTTCTTTTACTTTTTTATTTTTCCTTGTTTCTGAAGAGAATATCATTCAAAATTTTTGGTAGAAATTCATTCCGTTAAAAAGGTCGAGCGTGCGTATAAACGTTCAAGCATAAACGGTCGTAACAGCAAGTACTAAACCTAAACTGCTCTGTTAACGGTCTAAAGTCGGGTTAGGCAGCCGTAGCCTAGGCCAAAGGCTTAGGTCTAGTAACGAAGTTGTTGTATGAATACACCGGCAGATTGATTTCTTTTCTTGTTTCAACAATCAAGAATTTGCAGCTATGCCTTAGATACAAAGAATTCTAGAACTTTTATGTCCTAGCAAGGAAGAGATTACTCACCTGTCTAGCAAAAGTCGAGCGACCTCCGTGTCGTTCTTCAGCCCCAACTTCTCCTTCAGTTCGGTCCATCTTTCTACTTGATTCCCTAGTTGAATACGGGATGCTTCATACCTTCGCTTCTGAGTCTTCCGCCACTTTCTCTTTTCGGGTGAAGTAAGGTTCTTCAAACTCGTGTATTTTCCTTTTGCGCGCTTCTCTAAGTTCGCTTCCATGATAGAATAAGTTTTCACTTTGCTGGAGTCGAAAGCAACCCAGTATATCAATACGTACTACAATGCAATGCTTTAGTTTGTACAGTGTATGTCCAGGGAGTTGGTATGTCTGTGATACCCACGCACACGCAACTTTTTCGGATTGTTGTCAATAAATCTATTTTAAGCAACGGCTCATGAATAAACATACTATTCACTGATTGGTGCAATTCAAACTAGTGGATTTGGAGAAATGAAAACTTTGTCCAGGATCATAAAAGACATGGCCCTAGCTGTGCCACCTTCCACCACTTCAACAAATGTAAAAACAAAGGCAAAGAAGTCGCTTTGCCTTGAGATTATTGGTTCCGATGCCCTATGCAGTCTAGTCGGCGTGTGTGTGTATGTGTGTATGTGTTTGACACATGACCTTGTTACGACGATAACTCAAGAACAAAATGGTGGATTGCTACCATACTTTGTATATATAATCCCCATAGTGAGTAAATGAT
>JAAAKB020255526.1:0-10522 GCA_010014835.2 Apostichopus leukothele | reverse complement strand
TTAATTGTTAGCAAAGAAGTTCTGTGTCATGTTGTGTAGAAGTCGATGACGGAACTCCACGTCATCACAGAGAATGGAAACGATGCAGAGATGTTCCCTATGTGTTGGGAACGGGAGAAGTCGTATCCGGTGTTCTCTGCTGTTGCAGATGAGTGCGGTGATATCACAAAACAGGTCCCCTATTTCTGCTTGGACAGCATTTATCAAGGTAGTGAGTTTGAATCGTATTCAAGAGTATATCGGAAATCGGGACGAATTTCGACGGAACAAGAATTTTTATTTTGTAAATAATTTCAGATGGAGGTAGAGTGAAGTTGTGTCTAGATGTTATCAAACTAGGGAAAAAGACTTGACTATTGTTGATAGTTGATGAGCTGTTGATAAAAAAAAGCAGAGAGAGAGACAAAGAGATGCATAGGCTTGAAAGTAGCGTGCGTAGTAGTTAAAAGGCAGCTTGTGTGTATTCGGCGGAACGTGGGCAGCTTGTTTGTATTCTGCAGAAAGTGGGCAGCTTGTGTGTATTCTGCAGAAATTGTATGTATATTATCTTTGTTAGTGCAATTCTCATGTAGCGATGGACGTTTCTTCGAAAAAAGTAGACAAACGAAAAGGATTTTGCCAGAGGACAACTGCTCGAGAGAGGGAGGTGTTAACAGCCAAGCAACAACAGTCATTAGGCAGTGTGTTGGAAGAAAGCGTGGTTTGGATGATGGACCAAATCAATGACACAACTTCGGACAATTTTTTCTCGTTTTTTATCTTGCTCTTCGTGCAGTGAATTTTCATATTTTTCTTGCAAATTTTTATCATTCATCATAATATTCTCTGTTATCAAATATGCAAGATATTAGGCAGGGAGGGGGTACTGGGGTGAGTGTGAGAGATATACTGGGGGTGCTTGACACTGTTATCCTGGTGATATACATATTCATCAAAGTTTCAGCTCATAACATCATGAGATGATATCCACTAATTGAGTAGGAAAACTCTTGCTAATTCCCACATCCTACTGGTCGTCACAATCTGTTTGCATTCAGTTTGTTACAATGATGTGTAGCGAATTTTTTATTCCGTCGATAACTCTCGTGTCATATATCACGGAAACCATAGCTGACAATAATTATTTTCTTTACCAATGGAATCGACCAGGATCTGAAACTAACTTAGTATTTTGTTTGTCCAGTGACAAGCTGACGTAGTGGATCAGGGATCTCTTGAATCAAGAAGTCCTAAAAGGCATAGCTTGCAAATGTCTTAAAAACAAATATATTTGGTTTCATCCTGTGGTTTTTGACGTCAGGTGGCGCAACAATGAAAAGCCATCTGTGAATCATGTTGAAGTGTTTCTTTCTTTTTCATGGTGAAGGGTTCTTTAACACTTTTCAAGAAGAGTAAAGGTGGAAGATAGTCCCTCCAGGAGAGCAGTGTAAACAGATCTCTTTGAACTTAGTATTCCTTGTTTGTATAAATGATAGTTGGATTGACACGTCTCTCTCTACTAAAAGTGATTTTGAAAGTATCTTCACATTTACGACACAAGATCTTCAAGTTGTCGGCACCAAACTTTAAGCCAAAACTGTCAAAACTCTTTTTCTGTTTGGCAAAGGTCTTTCCCCTCAAGGTTTTAACGATATCATAATTATTTTAGACACAGTTGAGAATGGTTTAAAAATTATCAAAGTTAAAGGGAGGGCTGTAAAAATGAGATTGTGAAAATGGCTCTGTTATTGAGTTATGGTTCTAAAATGGGGTTTATTTATAGCACAAATGGGTGGTAATAACTATTTTATTATCCCTTCCTTCACATCCGTGTATTAAGAATTTGAATATTCTTGAATGCACTGTAAAAATATACATTATTAAAACTTGTGGTTAAAAGAAAGTGGAAAAAGTCAAAAACTAGAAACGAGAGTGGGGGTATCTCTGTCACTTTTGTGACAGTGTTTTAATGTTGTACTTAAATTACATGGTCATTATAGTATTTGTTCCATATGTTTGTTCCTATATATATTTTTTGTAACCTTTTTATCATCGACGGAAGTATTTTAAGCTGTGTCCCTGCGACATTTCTAAACAATTTGGTACACAGTTTTTTGTTTCATGCTTTTGCTCTGTCTCTCCACACTTTTTTTAAAAAATTTTTTTTTTTAATATTCCATGCACATCTGAAATTAACTTGTAAATTGATGTACCTTTGAATTGTTTTTTTCTTCCTTGTCTTATTTTTGTGTTTTTGTCTTGATCGGTTTAGGAGGTCCCAAGGGCTGTTTAGAGAGAGAGGACAAAGTGATGGAATTTTTCCTCAAATAAATGTTTTATGAATATTTTCTAGGGGTGTGATGTAAACACAACTGTTTCAATTTTCAATTATGATTTGTGAATGATCACAACTAACTTTCAAAGTTTTTTTTTTCTTTTTCAGTGTTTTTAACCGTTTTAAGCATAAAACCGAGCATGATTTCAAATCAAACTTTGTTTCATATTTTTATGAGGGTCTTAAGGGTTCATAAAATAATATGAGTACTTTATTGTTTATAGCTTCTCCATCTGGTTGTCTCTATGTAATCTATGTTGCATTGGATTCTGCATCCCATCTTAAGTTTTTCATCGCTTTTATTAGGTGGTTGTCCCAAAAAAATATTAAGCTATAATTTCTCCTGAATTGGATAAATGAGGATTATTGCCCCTGAATATTTGACTTCTAAGAAGCCCAAGTTTTGTTTTCAAAGTTGTTTGGTATAAAGTATGGTACGTTTGCGATTAACTCATCAATATATCAACATGCTTCATCTACATCACAGTTAACTTCCAGCTCTGCAAGATCATTTGCTTTCTCTCTGTTGATCTTGTATAAACGTTTGTACATTTGAGTTGTACCAATTTTTTCGGCCCGACTTTCAAAAAGTCTGTGTATGATATTGTCGAAGGCCTATACCTTGTCGGGGTACTAGGTCACCCAAGATATTTTGAAGATGGATAAGAGGAAAGAACAGTAGCATAAAAAAATGATTCATGTCATGTATTCAAGTACTTTGTATTCTATAGACCGTTGTATTTGATCGAGAATATCCTTTCATTTTGTATTTGTCATGTCATATTTGTGACCGTTATTGAGTGCAGTACTATAAAAACTTGTTCAACAGTGACTCTCAAATCTCCTGGTAGCCAAGAAGGGGTGGGGGAGGTGGGTTAGGAGGTTCTTTGCTTTCATTCACAACTGCAAAAGTGCTCAAAGAGATCATTCTTTTTGAAGCATTGTTGAATATACCACATGAGGTTATGAGAAATTGTCTCCCCTCACCCACCCTGTCCCTTATAAATCTTTATTCACTTAAGGATGGTATAGAAATGAAAATAAAAACGTCATAAATCAAAATTTGTCAACCATCCATGTCTTATAATTTTGCCAGTTATCCATATATTTTGTCTTTTTAATCACCCAATCCCCCCCAAACATCCCCCCAAAAAAATGCAAATAAATTTGAAAATAAGATATTCCACTTTTGGAAAAACAACAAATATCACTTTCAAATTTTTGAGATGTTGGTCTTCTGTTGTCAGTGTCTTCCAAAACATGATCTATTCCACTTTTTAAAGATTTTTTAACATTTAGGGCATTACATTTTCGACTTATTCTAGGATGAGTGGGCTTGTGGAATGTCACATTTTAACGTTTTGATCATAAATTAAAATGATCGTTGTATTACCCCCCTAACATTATCCATCCTGTTTGATGTAGTTTCTAGATAGCTAGAAAAGGGGCTTTATGAAATGCTTTAATAAATTGATGAGAGCTTTAAAAAGTAAGAAAATTGATAACCAGTTTGAAGAAAAGTTAAGCTGAAAATGTGACCATTGTTGGAATTATTTCTTGGGATTATTTGATTCTTCCAGATTCTGTTTTTCAAGGTTATCATGATGGAATACAATCCTTTTTGTTGTTTCATTTGGTGAGAATCATTGCAACTTTCTTCACTTTCAATGTAATCATTTCTATTTCAAACTTAAAAACCTTCACTTTGCTTTCTCACATGTATAGAAGCAAAAAGAAGGAACAGCTTCAAACTTTTGCATCGCGATGGATATTAAGTTTATTGTGACTTATGTCAAAGGTCAGAGGCATCTCGGAGCATCACATATATCATCACGATCACCAAAAGGAATACATTTTCAAAGTTTTTGTTATTCAGCAACAGGTTTTGGATGCTTTATTCTTGTTCTACATCTTTTTTAGTCTATTTTTATCTATGTTTAAGAAGTGTACAAATAAATTCAAGAAACAAAATTCATAAAACATGACTTGTGTTTGTTTCACAAGTATGTGTACACATGTGCAACATTACTCTGAGACTTGGAAATCGCCTGGCGTGTCTCACGCTATTAAGCCTAAGGATCTTCCATGAGGATTAAACTACAACCCACAGGAACCCCCCCCCCCTGTTGATACCAAATTTATGTTCACTTTATAGTTTTGGAGAATTTTGGATTAGCGACCTCCTTTTAGGTTGGCTTGGGTTAAAAAGCCCTATGCAATGTTGTTGCTGGTTTAACAGATTGTCTCTGTGACATTCGTCCTATTTATTTGAAGTTATTTTCTCTGTTGCCTTACAGACAGGCTGAGATAGCCTTGTTGTTTCTGCCCTTGATTGGAGGTGGAGAAATTGTTTCGTTAGTCATTGTCACCATCGTTGTCAGTGCATTAAAAGGCAACCCCTATCAACGCCTCGGTGAGGACCACTAGCACCCCCATCCCTCAGAATCGATGCTCAGCATGCATGAAAATCAGCTTTGCCTTGATGAAGAATAGAAAAAGTTCAATAAAAATCTGTCGGCACGCTTGAAAAACTTTGCGGTAAAATTTTGCGACATTCGGAGAAATCTTCCTATACACTTTTTGGTTGCACCTCATAGTTAACAGGAAAGAAAAGTTTTTTTCCCACATTTATTCCAATGCAATAAAAATCAATGCAACAATAATTAAAGAATTTTGTTGTCAGAGAAATAACAAAATACTAGTCGAAAAAACGATAGAGAAAGAAATTAGAGCAAAACGAAGAGCCAAAGAATTGCTTATCTACTAAAAGGAAAGCAGGTGTTAGAAAGAAACTAGAAAACCTGTAACAGACAAGAATTAATTGCATAGTAGTACTGTATTGTGATAGGATTGATAGAAATGTTGGGAAGATTTCCTAAGATTGGCTGTCCTTGCCAAAAGATGTGAATGACGGATACACCAAACATATCTAGACCAGTGAAAATAATACTGCAATGGCCTTGAAAGAGGTTATTAAATCTCTGAGGCTATTTATACCTTTCAACATAAAATATATTGTTGTTCATATCTATTTCCCCTTGGGGGGCAACCCCCCCCCCCCCTCCACCTCCATCCCTTTGGCCTGAACGATACCACATAAATTTGCAAAAGAAGAAGAAGAAACAATCGTAAAAAGGATCCAAAATACTTGTACTATTATAAACATTATAAATGTCAAGAAATTCCTGATGAATATTGCATTATTTTTTGGAATTAGACAAAAATTTGAGAAATTATTTTTGGTTTCCTTTCAACAGAACTATACTCTCCTTCATTTGTAAGATGCATGCTGGGAATGGAACAGAAGGATACTTTGTACCAAAATATGAAGGATTAACAAACATAAAAGAGTCCAGCTTCTGTTCATGAGCGAACATTTTTAAGAACATTCCTTAAACACATGACTGTTTGTGTAACATTGGAAACCTCTGGCAAGTCATCTTTCTTACAAAGGTCACAGGTCAAGTATAAAGGTTCCAAATTAAGTTAAAATACAGTTGGAAACGAAACTTTAATTTGACACAGTTACTACTGTTTTAAGATAGTGCGGCCCATTTAGAAAGTTCCCTTTTGTTATCACTGATCCCCATTGTTACATTTGTCATAATGATGCCATGGTTTAATTAAAAAATGGAAGATTTCTATCTCTGAACTTATAACTTGTCTGAAATGCAATAACATGAACATTAATGCAAGCCAGTTATAATCATCGAACATTCAGAATCTTATACAGAAATATGTTCAAATAAGCCAGTAGCCAATGTTTGCATAATGAATCAAGAGTGTCATCTTATTGTGCTTTTCAGAAAAGATGTAAATGAGTAAACACATGATACTTTGTGCCAATACTGTCCAATTGTCTGCATATGTGATATAAAAAAATATTTAGCATTTTAAATTTCAGGTTGTGCTTAATAATAAGTTTCAAAATATAAAGGAGAGAATATTCATGAGTTGGACATCTTAAACCTTTCTTGGACAGACATTCTGATTGGTTGAACAAGCAGCTGGAGGTGTGCCTTGATAGGTTTCACAGACCAATGAGAGGAGGTCAGACTGTGCTTTTTCCTGGATAGCATCTGTGTGTACCTATAACAAAATACAAGAAATTCAATCATGTTACTAACTGAATATTCAAAGGTAGAGATTGAAATAAACAACACCCCACATGCCTATCAACCCTCCCCCCTCCCCCTCCTGGCTATGCTAACATACAAGTCACAGTTAGTGACTTTGCACCTCTTTCAGCTTTCTACCTTCTACCTTTAACAAATAGTAAATATTTGTTATGACAATACAACAGAAATTTCTTAAGTCATGACGCAATTGTTATGACAAATAATGAACATTTCTTTTTACTCATGTGAAGACACTAAATTGATAAAACAACTAGCTACTGAAAGGGGACTGCAAATATTGCATTTTCATGTTAACTGTGCTTGACTTATTATCAAACCATTAAATACTGACATATGATAGGATAACCCTCTATCTCTCTGAAGAGAACTATTTGTTCACAATCGTCTCTGGCTGCTCCTTTTTTAATTAGCGAGTTACATAACAACTGTTTCATGCAGCGGGGTAAATTGTGTGTCCCTCAAAAAATTCAATCCTATCAGAAAGAAAAGAACTTTTTTATCCAGTTTCATAATTTTCTAGTGCGATTTTAGTGAATTGAAATTGCAGAGTATGTTTTCAAGGAGCCCCTTTCTTTTCCTCATGGACTGAGCTTGGTAGGCTACCATATTCAGGCACCAAGTTATGACAATACTCCATAATAGTATACTCACCCCATTTAGTCACCATATTATGACCATACTCCATTATACCATACGATACTATACTATACCATACTATACTATACCATACCATACTTGCATTATACTATACTCACCCCATGCAATGTTATCCAAGGTGTACCAAGCTATGACAATACTCCATAATAGTATACTCACCCCATTCAGTCACCATATATTGACAATACTCCATTATACCATCCCATACCATACTATACCATACCATACCATACTATACCATACTTGCATTATACTATACCCACCCCTTGCAATGTTATCCAAGGTGTATACTGATGAGGAGGATCAAGGGATTCCGTTCGCATCGCCATCTCATGTTCCAATTTGTTACCGAGGCTAGAATTGACACAACTTGAAACTTGATCATAGTTCAGGTCAAACTGAGCACAGCACTGTTGAGGATAAGAATGTATTCCAAAACATTAGAGAAGGTGAAGGAAAAAGAAAACAGAAATTGGTAAACTCAGTACAGTAGCAAGAGTCATAACGGAAGCTTAATGGTTCGAAACAGGGATGTAAGAACCATTTTACCGTGCTCAGGAGGGGGAAGGGAGGGGGAGGGGAGGGGGAGGGGGAGGGGTTGGGGAATATTATGTTAAGTCCTGAAGGGTAGCAGTGGTTCTTCCCATTTTAAGAAATTTTGGAGGATGCTTAAATGATGTAATATTTGCAACTTTTTTATGTTGAGAATTTTCAACTGTTTAGGTCGTACTGCACATGCATGTTGTATATTTACATACTGTACACTAGGATTTTTAGAATCTTCAATGATCACAAAGAAAAGTAAAGGTACATAGTGTAATAAAAATAAATAAATATAAAATAGTGTAACTCGTCCCACATTCTACTGCAAGATTTGGGATTTTTTTTCCTTAAATTACAACAATAATCTATCTGAATAACAACTCCCTGAATAAGAATACTAGATCAAATTACCAAAACACATTGATCACTCTCATTAAAGTTTTTGAAAGTTCAACTCAAGGATGTCCTCTGAGCTTTTCCAGAGATATCATTGTTCATAACTTAAGGTTATTTAATAAGCCTTGTGCTTCTTTGCTTATCTTAATTTGCCCTTTTGAGTGCTATCAGTCCATGAGGTCATAAAATGGACATACACATTATCATGACATAAGTCACCAATTCAATTGCAGCAAGTATATAGGCCTACCAACTTTACCACAATGATAGAACTGTGAATGGAACCAATTGTGGCAACTTGTTTGTTACTGTCAGTATTTAATGCATCGGACACTTCAAACGGTCCCCAAGTCCAGGCTATTTTACACCAGATCTAATGTATAATGAATGTATTGGCTTAAGTAGAAACCCTCCCTCACAATCCCTAGCCACCCCCCTCTCCCTCCCCCTCCCTTTCTTTCCAATGGCTAGGCCACCGACAGACAAAGATTGTTTGTACCAATTGAAAGGCACAGTAAAATACCTTTGAGGCTGATGTTGTTGGATCCTCCGAAGCTTCCATACAATGAATACTTTCAAAAGCAGTTGTGAAGTCTTTAGCAACGTACAAAATGCAGGTCTCGAGAATATTTCCCAGGCACTCCTCGGCACCATGCTGGCATGTGAATACCCATTTGTTGTCTACAAGGTTCTCCTAAAGTAGAGGAAGGAATGATTGAAAACTGAGACTGTACAGGTTGATGTTACCTTTGCTTGTACTCGCATTAATGGATTTGTACTCACACCATAGGCAATTGGGAAATTGAACATAGATATACTACAACATGATGAATGCATACCCATACTAGCACTCCTACAGTACTAGTACTACAAGGGGAATCTTAAAGGGTGTGAAGACTCGCGCAAAAAGAAACGTCTAATGCCGGTAATCTGACCTAGTTTTGAATGAGGTGTAACAGAAGTGTTAAACACCACCATCGATCCCAGAAAATACACACACTGCAGCTTGCTACCGTCGGTAATTAGACACTAGTGTACAGCCGATACATACAGCTACGGTCAATAACAGGTATCACGTTTCATTACTGTCTGCATTTTGCAGCGACAAGAAGAAAACGTCATTTGCAAGCAGCGGAAAGTTAACTTTTTTCAGAGCGCGGTACGCGGTTTGGGGCGATTCTTCAATGCCTTTAAGAATGATGATTATTGTCATATTAGTATTTCAATGAAACTTTAAAGAATTTGCAGGCGATGCCGTCTGAAGTGTGCTAGGCGTCACGTTGGGTCGCCAGCAAGACACGTGCAAAGGTATATGAAAATAAACCTAAAAGTTGAAGCTAACCCTCGCAACGCAATTCTGTATACACACAGGAAGGTGACTGTACTGTATCAAAAATCTAGCCAGCTAGCTGCGTTCTCCAGGCTTTGAGGCCGATAGCGATAGTACCAGGGAGCTGCTAATCTAGTAGCAGCTCCCTGTTAGAGTAGCAGCTCCCTGATAGTACTAAAGCGGATCACATTTCATTCACCTATGTTGATTTGGAGGTGTCCGAGTCAAACTGCACGGTATGCAATAATGGAATGGTCCTGGACATTTGACCTCACTTCTTGGTATATATATATGTGGTGGCATACTCCTATTATATTCTATATCCATCCGCTCGATTGTTCTCCTATCTCAGGAAAAGTGCCAAAAAGCAGCAGGATGATATATTTTATGACCTGTTATCAATCATGATCTAGTTTTTTGTAGCTTGCATGTTGAAGAACATGAATGGAAGTACATGTGTTGAGAAACTTGGGTACTTTGAGGCAATTTTAGACCCATTCAGGCATCCAATGAGCAGAGTGGGAAAATATTACTACTGAGTGAAGAGGTTTGTTTACAAGTGACGAAAACTTCTTGCTCGGATAGCAACAAATCTACATGGTCATGATACAAACAAATCATAATGCCATTAAAGGCCAACTTGTCAGCTATCCGGTGATGGGTAGCGTTTAGCTAGTGAAAACTTCTATCTAGATTTAGAGACCACATTACTTTTGTGATTTAGTGTGTAAGTCAATGGGGCTTTTAATGGGCGTATGCTACCAGTAGGGCTAACTTTAGGTTAGGTTTGAGTTGGACATGATGATGGGCCAGCCTTGTACTGCAGCTAAACAAACCTGTAAAGATTTGTATGAAATTTTAGTACACTCAGTTCGCTACCAAATCGATTCGTCAACTATTGTTTTATACTTACACAGGCGTTCACACTTTACATGTAGCTGGGAGTGATTTAGCCGGTTATTCAAGTATAACACCAAACTAGAAGTAGGAGAATCTACCAACTTTGTCTTTCTTAAAGTAGGTGGTCATAAGCTAGGGTGTGTGTGTAACGTTACTACTACTTTAGTAGTAGTATTAGTAGTAGTAGTAGTAGTAGTAGTAGTAGTAGTAGTAGTAGTAGTAGTAGTAGTAGTAGTAGTAGTA
>JAAAKB020255525.1:0-19015 GCA_010014835.2 Apostichopus leukothele | reverse complement strand
ACATTACTAGGATGGGATGATCCACTGACCAAGTTAATTACCATCGGTGTATCTGTGTTGTTTCTCACACTCCACGTTAAGTTTTCACCAATGAAGAGCCCTTTTGAACAACGGTTACAGGTGAGTTTAGTCCAGAATAGTAAGCGATATACTTGTAACAACGGCTATTTAAGGTATTTAAACCAGGAAATTAATACATTGCAAGTATTAAAAAATGTTTCTCGTTCAGATAAAACGGTATGATCGCCAGAGCGTGATATACCTATTCTTATGAATGAAAATCGTGGTTCGTAAATATAATATTTGTCATGTTGGCTAAAAGCATCTTTTTCCATCAATATTTTGTGATACTATTGATAAAACAGCAGCTGCAACTAACTTTAAATGCATGTGATTAATTTTCAAAGGTAACATTGCTCCGGGAACTCCCGTATCAGTGTTTAGTGTCGCAACGTAGGATGAGTCATTTATGTTAGTGATATAGTTAGTAGTAATCGTAAAGTCTAATTTGGAAATACCCTCAGTTGACCTAACATGACCACTTTTGAGTGGTCACGTGACCGCTTCTGCTATGACGAGTTCAACCATTTCTGATTTTCAGGTATTGCATGAGACTATAAAGTCTAAAGATCACGTTAAGTACTGTACTAGTAAAACGGCTTCTTTCTTATCAAAGCAAATACATTGAAAACAAACGATAACAAGTGCGCACATATAAAGTCACTGATTTTCTTTATATCCACACATTTCCTCCTTTCAGCTCTTTTCCCTGGCTGTGATTTTTGTGAACGTTCTTTTCGCTGCTGTTCCTATCTCCAGTGACTACGGAAATTACATATCAATTGGTATTATAACTTTAGACGCAGCCATTATAGTTATTGTTACAGGTACGACTGTTCTCAGTACAAATTGGAAATAATATTCTAGATCTCTGCTTAGAAAACCTACGTTATCAACGTTGTTGGTGTAAATGGAAAACAGACAGCAAACTTTGAACGAATATCGATAACCATAAAGTTCTACACAACATTAAAACTTGTATCCTTCTCAAAAGTGTCAGATGGAGAAACTATTTATGAAGTTAGACCACAAACTAACATTAATAATTCTTCATTATCGAGTATACAATTTAGATAACAGTAATTTGAGTTTTATTATTGAAATACTTTATTAGAATTTTATTTGCATGAATATCATTAAGAATATCAGCGAGAAAATTTAAACTTATTAGTTAATATTGAAAACAAATGAAGAAAAACTCCGTGCTATTTAACAAATAACAGTAACATTGATGTTGAATAAACAATGCAGTAATGTATATTGATAGCTTCGCGTGTTGCTTAAAGTTATGACTCTCCAAGTTTATTTGTATATTTTCTAGAAAGCAAACTATAACGTTATTTCTCTCGTTTGAATTACAGGTGAGGCAATACTTCCCGCGTACCGTTACATCAAAAGACGATGTCAAAGAAACTACATCGATTACCTATCCATGTAATTATGAATTGGTGTCACATCTACACATCTATAGTGTCGACTCTAGAGCGATATGGATATTTCTTCATTTCAAGTCTCGGCATATTGACCTGACTGAGAAATACTATTTTTGTTAATAGTTAAATGTGTTTATTTGTAAAGTTCCTTTCTCACAACCCAGATTCTATTATAGAATGATAATGGATATTATGTTTGCACTTTAAATATTTTTTCTAAGAAAACTTCATTGGCATGGGTGAAAAATTGACTTGTCGCCCTTTTTATGACTTGACCATCAGCCAAACGCACATTGTAAATTACCTTAACATTGAAATAAATAAAAAAAAATCATGTTATCACAGAAATCCGAGAGACGTGATTTAGATGACGAAGTATGTCAAAATTGTAATTCAAATAAATTGCCTGCATAACTCGAAAGAACGCCTTAGCTCCCATATGTCGGCAATGATTGCGCTGAATTAACAAGCAATGTAATGAATAACACATTCACTGTTTAATGGTTAATCCCCGCGGCGGCAAATATGAGACGTAGTCTACTAAACTAGTAAACGTTGCTGATCAACTTGTCCTGTTGTCTTGTTTCTTTTTGTTGAACTCAATTACATTGGTCACATAACATTTTGACAGTAGTTACTACTGAGGTTCCATTGTCGTCAATTTTTATCTGTTTTTGAAACTTATTATAGTCATATTTGCTCCAAAAGTGAAAACGCAAAATGCTGTACATGAAATATCTATTCAGTATATATAATCGCTTCATCTCGATAAATGACATAAGGAATATGACGCAAAATGCTCTCAGGATTGTGTATTCTGGAAAATTCAACGTATGCTGTTGGTTCATCATCTGAATAGCTTTGATGTAAAGACTGTTTAATGAACAACTAATGTAGGAGTTCCTCTGTTATGAATTGTTAATGAACAACGATCGCTATGTCATGGTATTTTACATTTGCATGTTTTTCGTGGTCAGTCATTATATTGTAGAAAGGAAGTATTACGTAATAATACGCTTTCAAATCACTTCTTATTCTAATGACGATAGACCTAGCTCTTATCTGTCTTTAACGTCTTTGTTGTAATTACATATTTTTCGTGAAACGCTGTATCATAAAAAGCACAAAGAAATACAAAGAAACAGTTCAATTTTAAGAGCTGCATATTTAACATTATATTGTGTGATTACACACTGTACTAAGCTAAAGGATTAACCAGAGTAATGAAGAACTATAAAGAAATACAGGCCTGCTCTGACTTGCAGTAGAGTATAACAAACATTAACCACATGACAATAGTCACTGTCATTATATTTAACATGTAGTCCTATATCGCGATTTGTATGTTTGTCTTATGTATATAATCAAACAGTTAAAGTTTGTTTTCCTCGTTCTAAAGAATAATAAGTAGAGATATAATTGGGTATTTCGAATTACTCTGTAATAAACTATTGAATTCGTCACCACTATACGCAGTTTTCTATTCATTAATCTATCTTGTCTTATCGTACGGACTTACGGTGCCCGGTTTTCTTTAAACTAAGCTTTTATTAGGTCGATTTCCGACATCCTCTTAAATCGAATTCATACGTATCCACATTTCCTTCGTGGATTGTCTTTCATAATGTAAAACCTTGATGATGAGGGTGTTTTAATTATGGGTTGCAATTCAGTAAAGACGCAGAACGACTTGCGTTTAAGTATATATCAGCCTAAAATCGAGTCGGCTAATAATTGCGAAAAACTTGATTACTGTCTGTAATTCAACACACAGTTTAACCTGAACGGCTGCTTATAGACAAACAATGAATGGCAGGAATAATGACTGACCGATAAACAGCTTAAATTTTGCGTAAGCCATTCCATTTCTCTTAACACAAAATAGGAATACAAAGCTCAAAAAGAACGATCCCCCAGCAAGGTACACAATCATGGTTTCACACTATACAAGAAAAAGAACTTCACATATCATTTCTCATTCGTTCTTTGCATCTGTTTGCTAGACGGTTCACCTCGGTGTCTCTTGTTCGTACGTTTCTTGCTGTGTTTTCTTCTTCTGTCTGTTAGCTGTTTTTCTCTTCCTCATCATTTGCTATGTTCTTTCGATACCGCACTCTACTATTAATCGTTAATTTCTACTTCCATCCCTTTGGGGACACATTCGGTCGCCTTTAATAGAAACGGAAATTTCTACAACATAACTCGGATCGAATATAAGAGTTCTTACTGGAGATTCAACGTTATCCAGCTTAAGATTTGATTGACAATTTATTTACAAGTTTTGATGACCATAGAACTCAACGTTAGCAACTCAAGTAACAGCAAATGAATCAAAACTCCTTATCAAAACAGACCTTTAATTGCCTTTCATTTCAACCATAAACTTAAAAATAAAATATGAAATATTTAAAACAATTCAAGAAAACAAGAGTCTTGTTAATTGTAATATTTTAATTGTAACGAAGTTTATGGCATGCACTCATTCATCGACTATAACGAAACTGAGTATTCACTGCAATGCTTGATAAATAACATACAACTAAAATTCAATACACTCTATAAATGTATTCATATGGTCGTTTACTAACCAAATCCTGTTGCTTGTTTGATTAGAACGTCACACCCTGCACCCCTACTTGCTGAAACAATAGTTGCAATTACTTTCTGTTTCAACCACAATAAAAAGATGTTTTGATATGCACCTTTAGTTTATTGACAAAAGCTGGGGTATCTTTAAATCCTGTTTTCTCAATAAAAGTACAAGAAAATAATATTTCAGAGTTCATAGCAGTTAGATATAAATAATCTAAATAGTTGTAATTTTGTTATGTGTTTAATAGGAGTAAGAAACGTGACCGCGTTTTGAATTATTTTCCTTTCAATCTGTATTTCAAAACTGAACAGCTCTTGCCTTAAAAGCAATCACTCACGGAAGGACCATGGACACCAATGACAACACAGTTCCAAACATAAACCCTTGACCAACCTATTAATATGATATGTGTATGTGCTACATGATAATGAACATCGGTACAACAATTAATGTACTATTTGATATGCAAAGTGGATGAACTAACAGCATGCAAATGAAAGGAATACTCTTTATTACAGGGGCTTCCAATGATTTCTCAATAATTTGATCCATCAAGCACATTCTTCGAAATGACTAGTCACATCTGATAACTTTCAACTTATTTGGATTCTCTAGTTGTTTCTACGTACATGTCACACCTAGAAACACAAGCGTGCAAATTTTATCAGTTGCATTATGCCACATCAACGGAATAATCCGCTGTACCTAATTATATATACAAGTAATCTCACCGGTTTATACAGAAGAGACACTTGAGGTGTAGTATCTTGCCCAAGGATACAAGTAAATGAATTTGCTAGGACTCGAACCTGCAACACATAGATCTTCAAAGTTGCACTTTTTGTAGAAGTGAACCTTTCGGGTGGAGGATAACATAAAAAACACTGTTAGATCGCAAATCAATTGCCTTAACTACTCTACCATTACGCTCTTCCACTGAAGAACATCATTTATTTGTTAATTCATATACGGAAATCGAAAATGAAAGCTCATACACAAGTATTGTACTACTGTAGCAGTTAGATATTCAGACCTACATTGGCTGAAGTTCCTGTTTAGTTGATGGGGTAACGTTCAGAAACTTCCAAACATCTATGCGGGGAGATTAATCTCATAATCAGATATACTTATTGAATTATGGCATGTCACGCTTACTTTATCTCATGTAAAATTAAGAGAGCATCGTCATGTAACTATATTGATTATATTCTGCGTAGTTCTTCATTAAACAGCATTATTAACAAGCACGCACCGTACTTAACTGAATGATTAAGAAATGATTATTATATAAATCTGGTAAAATCCGTCTAGAACTCTCGAATGAGATCGATCAGCATTACGCGGCACATACAATTCAACAATCATACAAGTAGCTACAGTCATACAAGTTTTCTTGGGAGATGTTTATTTCCGTGGACGCTCGTCTTTTCTTAACATCCATTGGTGATACTGAACTGGTCATAGTAATGTAGGTATCAGAAGACCCTGCGTTGCTCTTATCATCAATGGAATGAGAAGGTTTTGTTTTGATGCTCATTTGTACCTGTAATGGAGGAGGTGTAAAAATAAGGAAATTATTAATAAAAAATATAGAAGTGTATGATTAGTAATAACACCGAAATAATATTCAATTTTATATATCGCTTTATACCAGCAATAGGTCTCAAATCGGAGACAATCCCTCCGGTCAGTTTTATAGTCCGGCTTCAGTTATATACTGCGCATAATGACAAGTTACCTTACAGGTACCCATTTAACCCCTAGGTGGAGAGAGGCAATTGAGATAAAGCATCTTGCCTAAGGTCACAACGCAATAAGCTAGGCTAGAATCAAACCAGTAACCATTGGATTACGAGTCCGATGCCTTAACCAATTGTCCACCACACTCTCTGTATAAGTATATGACTAGTAATATCACCGAAGCGATTGTTAGATAAAAGAATCTCAAATTACAAAAGTATCGTATATGTATGTGATTGTCTAAGAAACAACAGGTTCCCAATTTCATTGTTCTATAAAACTGCAAATCAAAAATCAAATGTTCTTACCAAGCTGAAAGGTAATGTTAACTACACCTTCAGGATATTGTTACGAAGAAAGAGTAAAACTAAATGAAAGTACAATAAGTTTAAATTAGACAAAGAGATGACAAACATTAATCATACTTGAACCTTTTGAAATATTTCTGCTAGTTCTTCGGGGAATGGTCGCTTGCAAAGTTCATCGGACCAGCAATCGAACAAAATACTTCCTCTTAGATCGTAATTGACAAAAAAGAAAAGAGAAACCTTTGCACTTATTAACTTACAACGGTTACATGCTGACATGTACATTAGTCATCAATTCAATTGAATGGAATGTGAATGGTTACGATCGATAAGTAAACAATGATCGATGATGTAACTTTGAAGGGTAGAAAAATATCAATGTAACCAAATGATCTACAAAAAAACATTAACAAACCATTTAAACAACTTTCAATATTAGTAATATTTTTAAATAGGCTTATCATACAGCAATATAAATATGATACCACGATACATGACAAAGATGGAGAGTAAACATTATAAATTTATAAAAATTAAACAGAGACAGCAAGTACCTGACATCCTGAAAAGTATCCAGCAACTCACTCTTCTCTTTCAATTTAATACTGGATTCACAATATGTTGTGTTCTCTGGCTGAAATGGACTGGAACCTTATGAGATAGAAAATGAAGGAATCAATTGAGATTTGTCATAAGAATCGTCATCAGTTATCAGTAACAATGATTATAAATTTGTTTGCAATAGTCTCGAAATACGACTCTTTGTGAACGATAGATAAAGATTACTTTCGAACTTTATTTGTATGTGTACGCTTGCTTAGCCTTGATGGAGAACAACGTGTCCAACTCTTATAGACACAAATGTTATCTCTCTAATAATATACTTCAAAATGATAGTAACACAGAAAATTCCATGTGATCGTGTTAATATGTACAATACTTTGTAATAACATCACTGATTACAATCGGTTGTGTTATCTACAAAACAACTGGCATATAAAAAAATGCTTTGGTAACGGAGCCATCTAATAGCCCCCAAATATCATACACTTTGATGTTTCCTTACGTCATTAATGAGCTCGTTCATGTCTTCAAATAGTTCAAGGTAATCAATAATCATTAACAACCATTCCAGATTGTCTGGTTTGCCTTCCAAGCATACTCCATGATATTGTTGTTTGCCTACAAACCTCAATCACCAATTTTTCTCGATATTTCTCGATTTAACATCTACATGCAAGCAATTGGTACTACGTGTCACTTTCTTTTACCTTTAGTTAACACTGTCCAAATAACAACTGCAGTTGACCACATATCACTGGCTCGGACGTATTCGTTTCTGTCTAAAGATTCTGGAGCAAAGTCATTTAGTGATACCAATCTCTGTAGAACCGAATACAAGGAATAGCTATGAATAAGAGCTAATTAATTGCAATCGAGTAAAATGCTGATAAACTTAAGCACGCAAATGAGACAATTATTGGGTTTTTCAATCCCTTCTAAGTTCCTTCTTGTTTGAAGTTCTACAATACGGTATCAACTTTTCAATCATTTAAGAACATTGGTGTAGGACGACATTACTCGCACACATCAAATTAGGTTCATGGGGTGAACATCGGAGGCAGAAAAGACTTACATAAATGGACAAACTTCATCTACTTTAAAGCATCACGATCATCACCTTCTCTCAATGCTTGAGATTGATTGATAAATGAATACTCACATCTGAAACGTTGAAATAATATTTATATTTATTGTCTTTGCGAGAGATATTACGTCGCTTTCTTCTAACCTTTGATTTTATATACGCAACTTTCTTGGATGCATAGTCAGCTAGTGCAAAGTCGTACAATTTGCAACAATCTTGTCCAGTGATTAAAATTTTACTTGCAGCTAAACCTGGATGAAGTAGCTGTGAAAAGGAAGCAATTTATGAAAGTTTACATGAAGAAGGTATTTTCTCTTATTTTTTAAAGACAAGTCTCCCAGATTGAACCTGTGCACGAAAATTGCAACAACTTGATCCACTCCCAACTACTGTCCGCTTACATCGATTATAACAATGTCACGTCAAGTGAGCATCACGACTACCTTGGAAATGTAATATATACTACACATGATCCGGGTTAGGTTGGTAACCGATCCACGGTGTACTGTTAACGACGGAGAATCGATGCTCAACAAGGTTATAACGAAGCGTTTAACGGAATGCCGCTGAGTTCACTTGCGTTGATGGTCACTGGTACTGATGTGAAATTACTCTTTGCCTTAAGTAACCTGAAGTTATATACTGTAACATCACGTGACAATCATACGATTAGAGCCCCAATATCAGAGGCAACTGTTTTCGGGTCCAGTCTAAGTCTTGGGTGACTTTTCTTTAAATACATCTACGTTAATTAACACCTCACCTCGTAATACGGCCGGTTGTATGGACAATGATCAAGTGCATCAGAAAATTACGGTAGATATTTGGGACATTATTAATAAGAATAAATAACTAAACCGATGATATTTCTGTTTGACGTCTTTAGAGAATTTATGAAAGCAGTTAGGGTTATTTTACGTACGTAGTCGTCCTAACTTACTTACTACGTTGCCATAGAGGTGGGGTGTAGTGCATGAGTAGAATGATTGTATCCATCATTGAAGCTTCCCAGTGCTAAGTTGTGTTAATTTCCATGTTTGTTTAATTTAAGCACATTATATGAATAGGCTTGTTTACACCTTGTATGTAGATACACTCGTTAGATTTATTGGTGCTTACCCCATACGCATGAATAATCTGCATCCCATTAAGTATATCTTGTATAAATTTCAAACTGGAGTAGGCGGGAAGTGAAGAAGAACTCCCCAGATATTCGGCCAATGTAACACAGATAAGGTGCTCCTGTATGAGCAGGAGATCAGCTGTTTTGAACAAGAACAGTCATAACAAGTATTTCAAATGATGCACTTGCACACTTTCATCAAACGTTTGAAAGTATTTGCATTTCCCTTTTTTGTTTGTCTATGAAAATAAAAGGGAACTGAATCATGACATATTTCATGATCTATTTTGAAGTTACTTTTTCATTTATTTACTTTTGTTTGCTTCCAAACTACATCTTAATTGTACTTGTTTCTTTTCTTCTCTTAGCTTTACAAGGCAAATTTATCCTTCCTCGATTTATACGCCATTTGCAACAACTAAAAACCGCTTCAATAATATAAACAAACAAAGTGAATTAACATGATATTCTAGTACATTTACCATATTTGTTAACAAGGTGGCGGTAAATAAGACTGTATTGACACGTTATGTGCATGGCATACTTGTAAAAAGTGTTTAGTTAAAGGAAATATGACCTTACCTTTGTCGATGCAAACAACTTCCGTACGAACCAAATTCTTGCAACTTGGCAATTCCAACACCCGTTTAACATATTCACTCCAATTTAAGTCATCGTACTCTGATTTACCTACATATAAACGTTAACGAAAACTCTAAGCAGTTTCTGGAGACTGTAAGATGTACTACATAAAATGTTTGCAAATTGGGTATGATCTTTGATCAATGAAAATAAAAACATACAGTGAGAACATTCTTTTCTTGTAGTTAGAGTAAAGATACAAATTTAAGACATTATCTGAAGGAACACTGAAAAGCAATTATTCCGACTTCTGAATGAACTAGTAGGTTTTATGATTTTTAGGAAATCAATACCAAATCAATGTCATATGAAGGAAGAATAAAATGCAATTGCTCGTTTGAAATTATTCCAAAAACGGCATATAGGTGGCCTGGTATTATATTAGAGGAGTTGTCAATTTCTTGTCTTGGTACAAGATTTCAATTTATAAGACTGACATGAAACAAAATTACAAGGGGAGGGGTCTCTTTTTGTTTTACTTAGTGGGTTCATGATCGTGGTTATTTCAAGAACTCGACAAGCTGGAAATCAAGCTTACCATAGTCTCCTACAATACTATACTAACTGTGCATCAAATGTTTTACTTTGATAGGTACCTGAGACATTGGTTACAAAGACACATTTTGTGCCCATACTTGGAACATGTATTGTTCCCATCCATCTTCGGTAAACTGTTCCGACTTTGATTTCAACAACGAGACTCACATGTTGACGTTGGATAACATTGCCTGCAGTGCCGTTTTGTTCCATAGATGAGTAATAACCTGTGCATAAAATAAATGGATTAAGTAGACGTCCGTGGACTTAGAAAGGAACGTTCTGATAAACAAGGGACAAACCCCTTGGAAAAAATTTGAATGCAACATTAAAATCGATGTCGACAGCTGTATAGAAATTCGTTCATATACCGTGCAGCAATGTTTATACAATTTGATAGTTTAGAACCTTTATTATAGTTTCAGTAATGACTGTTTCATCATTTTATGTTTAAACCATTTAACAATCTTATTTCTTTCACTTACCATTTACCATATCTTTTGTTTAATCTTAACAAGAACTGTTTTTTGATGTACGCCTATTTATAAATATTTTATATTTATACTGGTTTAAATAAATCGAAATAAATCGAAATCGAAAACCCATCATTTGTAAGATGAAACTCTAATTCATAGTAATTAACTAATTATTTACGAAGATTACAGACAAATTATGGTCTAACTATCATAACGGCTGACCTCACCTTCATCACAGGTGCGAGTTGGCTTAGGTGTGTACCGCAATTGTTGCCTAAAAGAAGGAAACTTTAAAAATTATTTTTAGCGACGAATGTAGCAATCTAACTTTGGTCAACAATTTGAATACATACTCTATGCCTTAAAATTAGACTGTAACTCAACTAATTAAGACATCTTGCTTACTTTCACAATTAATAAAAATAAAATAAAACTGTTAGCAAACTGCTTATCCACTAGAGAGAATGTGTAATTGAATGTGCAAAAGTAAGTTGGCCTGACGTTTCGATCCTAGCAGGATCTTCTTCAGAGGCTAAATGACAAGTGTTTCATTTGCAACAGTTTCAAAGATTAGTTACTTTGTACTTTTAGATTTAAAAAAGAAATTTGACTATCCCAGGTCAAGAAAATATAGCACTCAATTCGAATAAATTTGACAACGCTGATCTGCTATTTCATATCATACAGTCGTCTGATATTGTCTCTGAAACGTGTAAACTATTTCTAAAATAGAAAGTGTCGATGTTATTACATGAGTTTATCTTATTTCTTTATAAAATGTCATTAGACTGAACACCATTGCATATCATCTCACGATGTATTTTTTAGGTAAAATATCATGTATACATTATGATAGGAACATTGGCAAGTGTTTCCATTGAAACTTTAAATTAAGTTTATTCTACATTGGAAGCGCTAGACGCAGTCGCAATAGGTAGGTATCATTTTAAACCGATCGTAAGGCCCGGTCCTACCTTGGCGGCTTTGGACATTTTTTGTCTGTTGAATGAGGAAACGAAAATAATTAGGAGATAACATTCAATCATTAGCCATACACTGTTAATGAAATTTTGACACTAACATTTGCTATTAATAAGGTTTGGCATTGGAAAAAAATTGAACCACAACATTTATATTTCTCTCTCAAAACGTGATTTACCTTTTGAACTTCTTCTCATTGCCTTCTTCTCCCTGTTTAAATACAACGTGAAAACAATGCTGTTACTACTTCTCTTGGGAGAGAAATCCTAGATGGTATTACTTACAGTCTTATTAGTCTTTCCTCAAATTTGTTAATATATCGACATATATCGATTGAGCGAATCATCAAAATAAAGTCGTAGTTACTTACATGTTCGTCTTTTTTGTCGATGCCTTTTTCCCTGTTCCAAAATAAGAAATAAATTACTTTTCTTTACATAGTTTTATCGACAAAGCAATAAGTTGCCCCAAAAGTTAAGGTATCGAATCATTCTTTGGTTTTATATTTCTACAATGTACTCGACGTATTTTTATATCACTTTTGAAGAGAGAACACTTTTGATGTATTGTGTTTCTGTTGTCAGTACCTTCAGTGAACTAACAATTTTACGACACAGTTATATCATTCTTTTACAAAGTACCTTATCAGGCATGACACAACTGGTAGGTATCAATAAATAGTACTTTTAACAACTTTTAAGTAAATCAAGCATATACTTTATTTAAGACAACCCCCACCCCTAACAAACAGTTAAAGTTAAAGAAATGCAATATTTGCCAACCTGGCATCTTTATGTGAATACCGGTTCAGTGTAGCTTTGTGCAAGCGTTGTTAGTATAAATGTTATATATTTCCACTTTGGTGAAATAAAATGTCACCTAAATTGATGGTGTGAAATGTGTTGTTTACAAAGTGATGAGATGTAAACCCGATACCAACCCCGCCCCCTAAAAAATTTGAAGGAAGAACAATATAACGGTTTAAAGTGGTGATGTGCAAACTGGATACCAACACGATCCCCCCGAAGACAAATAAGAAAGAAGAACGGTATTACAGTTTGTTTTGTTAATAAAGCAAATCTCGATTCATCCTCAGCTTGCCGAAATGTGTATTTGAGGAAGTCTTTTGTAATGCGTAGTTCATCTGAGACTTTGTTCACAGCTTGACTTGCCTGGATGTATTCTTTTCATCTGTCTCACAACAGTCAAATTCTCTGATCCGTCTGTCGATGTCTCAATATTGCTGAAAATGAAATATTGGTCATCAAGCAATAACAGTGGGATATTGTTTACGTCAACTGCACACCGAAACCGATATGTCACGTAGAAAAAGGACAATGAAGTTAGAAAAGATCGCCAATGCAACTAAAACTACGTCCGCTATGCCAAACAATTTTGCGTTTCAGTCAAGAAAGTTACCAAACGTACAGAGAAAAGAGGTTTGGATATACGACGATAACTCTTGTTAGTCTGAACCAAAACGTAATTTGAAATCCGCCAGGAAAGCGGAACTCAGTCTCAAAAGCAGATCTGGCATGGATTAAACTAATTATCTTCCGTGTGTTTTATTTGCTTTGCACTACAGGGAAATGTTCTACAGGAAAGTATTTTTCGCGAAACATTTCATATGCACTAGTTTTTTAGTAAAAAAAAAAACTAACATGTAAAAGAAAAGATATTTTTAAAACGTGTTAATGTATGTAACAAAATCAACTAGAATTTACCTTGTGGCATAGGAACCGGTGACTCCTGTGCATCGGTCAAAGGAAACATATATAAAGCAATTCAATAAAAAATGAAAACAAGCTTCAGTAATTAATCGAAACAAATTAAGTGAACACTCGAGAAGGACAAAAATGATAGCGTTATTCAAAAGTTCTCTAAACATAAATCAACAATGGAAGTTATCAAAGTTAACATAACATAACTTGGCACTTTACTTATGCTTATGAAGCTGGCTACATCATTAACTGAAGCTACAATTGTGCAATTGTTTTAAACAGTTTCAGTAAAGTCACGTGTCTTAACAAGTACTAATCACTTACCCTTTCTCAGGAAGTAAACAGCCAATATTGACATTAAAAGTAATACCCCAGCAATAACTGCAGTCAAGCCTTTCAAGAGTTTGTTACCGCTCTCCACATTAAACTCTGGGGAAAAGTTAGATATATATATATAATGAATTTAAGTATTTTTTGTTACGATCAAAGTAAAGGATCTTATAAAAACCTACGAGCAAAAGTGAAAATGAAGTACAAAGAAAGTATTGGCAGATTAAATTACACAAATTACGCAGGGACGTTACGATGGAGAGTTTTGACATACATCATCTATTATATTGTGCTCTACCAGACACCCTGTGTTTGTTTCTTACTGCAGTGACTGTAGACCTCATTCAATATAATATCTTAAGTGCACAGTTACTGACTTAGGCTAACCATGTGAGAAGTACTTCAATTCGGCTTGTCCTTCAGTCGATGAACCATGCACCCTTCTAACACAAACAACGGAACCAGCATCGCTGTCGACTGTTATGTTCAACAACGTCACGGAGGCAAACGATGCAGTAGAACCCAACGTGTAGTTGATCAGATTACCACAAGTTTCCATCGGGACACTTATCCTTTCGTCGTTAAGTAACCACCACATCTCCACTATGGGGGCGTCTGATTGTGTTTGACATCGTAAGGCTAACTGGGTACCTTTCGTAACAGTTAACTCAGCCGATGGTACTTTACCGATAACAGATATATTTATGTCTGAAATAGCTGGAAAATATTATAAAGAAGACATTTGACATCAATCTTCCTTCCTAACGATGAATGCGTTACCAGTTGCTGGAAAATGCATAAAATAATGTCCGTTTTGGCGAGTGCTTTAGTCATTCTGCTGCAGTAAATGTTACAGAATAACGAGTATGTTAACGGAAGTCGTTATGCTTTCTGCAGTAAAGACTGTCGCATTATGAGTAAAATTTACGTTAGTCCTTATTTGACTATAACATTGCCGCATAATTAGTTTTTTCTTTCTTGGTCATTTATGCGACTGTAAATATTGCCGTATAATGACTACGACTTTTCTTGACGACATTATGCGGCAGTAAAAACTGCATAATAAAGACAATATAATTTTTCGGTTCGAAATGGCGAACTTTCTGTGACAGCTGACACACTGCCCAATAAAAATCTAAGTCTTGGTCATTATGCTTTTAAATAACCTTAATGACTTGTAACTGTTTTTCTCATGATGTGACACAAAATGTACAAATGCACAAAAGTTATTGAATAATGTCCGCTTTGGCGTTCCATACGATACTATGTCACGGGGGCAAAAGGTCATCAAAATTGCCAGAGACAATGTACAGAAAGAAGCGAACATCATGGATACTTGCGCCAGAATAGGTATAAGCATAAATCTATAATGTTAGAAGTGAGCATCATATTTTGTGGTTTTAATAGCAAGCTTAACTTTACCACTCAGTTAGCCATGGGTTCTATATTATGCAAGGCATTTATTGGTTAACACTCTGTATACTAGTACTTTAATATCACTACAATGGGCAAAGCATCATCTAGTACTTCCCTAACCGTAGCCGTGGGGTTCGATCATTATTAAAATTATATTATATATTAAAAACACTGATATAAATTCAGCCAGCAGAGTGAAGACCACGAATTAAAGAACAAAGAAGACAAAAACAAACGAGGAAGCAGGTATTAGGATAAATGAACTTCCCTTAATGAAAGCCTCGAGTCATCTTTCAGCACTGCACATTTTTTCTCTCCTATAGGGTCCTTGATAGGGACTTCAGTGTCCTTCCTGATTTTGTTTTCTCTACTAACCTAACTAAACTAAACCAATAAAGACAAATTAAACTAAAAGAAAACAAATTGCAGTGGTACCATCAACTGTCTTACTTTTATTATCAGAGTCAGGTCGTTTTGACAAGCCAGATCAGATTATGAAGTACGCATGTTGGTAATCCTAATTTGAACTGATAAGGTGAATTACGAATGACTCGTGCAGCAATGCAATCAACATGCAAACAACATGTTACCCTTGGTGCCATATGAATAGGTCAAAGCATTAGTCACAATAGTGAAAGTAAGGTACTCACCATTTTCACCTACAACCGATGTGGAACGATCCCAACAATCACCTTCTATCTGTAGGTAATAAACAGCAATAACTGACCTTGTATGGTCCAAGCATTCGTAAATTCCTTGGTGGATGTAGTCGACATTCTGTATTTCCAGAGAATTATTTCTCAAAAGTTTGTAGCTCTTCGTAGGAATTATCGCAGCATTGTTGTAAGTCCAGTTGTTGCCTATATTGTCTCCAAGGTAACAATTTAAAGTCACCGAGTCCCCGTGGTTGACTAGCTTGAGGATTAAACTACTGTTAAGTGAACTCACCAATTCAACATCAAGCGCAATTGTTGAAAAACATGTAAGAACAAACAAATACATTTTGCTACCAACCATATTTGAAGTCGATTGAGGAGAAGTAAGAAGAAAGAAAAAAGAAAAAAGAGTAAGCAGTCGTGCGCTAACTGCTACTGCTTCTTAAAATACATAAAGCAATGTGATGTGCATTTACTTTTATTTTCTGTTCCTGAAAGTTTAACAGATTTAAGCTTAAGTAGCATGAACTACTGATAGATTTAATGATTTATGGCAAACCATGTAACACTTTTATTACCAATGATGATATTAGAAAGAAAAATATTAAATATCACTACGTTTTTGCATAAAAAACAATGGAATGTTCGTACACGTTTACGACACGATACAGAAAACAGTCGTTAATATTTCATAGAAAGTCACAAAGGAGGTTAAGACTAGTATTATGTTATCATTTAAACCCTTGCAGAGGCAATAAGGAAGTAATCAAAGGTAAAAAGAAAACAGGCACTTGATGGAAAATCATTAACCATAGCACCAATACTTATTTACTAGTTGTAAGTTAAAGTTTCAGCTAGCACAAGTAAGGATTGAATACATTATTCCTGCCTCCTGTGTCTTTATTAAGCGGTATTGACAATCGTCAGAATTTATTTTAAGTATAATTATATGCACAGTACAATAATCAACTCAAAACAATTTATGATATTAGTGTACGAAATGACAGTTAGGCACGATCGATTTAAACTACGGTCAACCTTAAGCAAACTGGCATCATTTTTCATATCTCGTTTCGCATTTGATTGCAGCAGAAACTTAAATTCAGGTGGAATGATTTATCAATCAAAGGGTTGATAGAAACCAGTCCAACTACATTCCCCATCATATGTAATATCATATTAGAGTTGCTATTACATGTAACTACGTTTCGGACATAAGTAACTCTTCCATACTCACCATTCATATAAATGTAACATTCATATTCATATACTACTTGATGAAAGTTATCAAGACACAAGGAGAGATCACATTTTTTGAGAAGGCCACAAGGTGATGATGAACACAAATCATGTTTGAGAGAAAACAAGGTATATTAGAATCATGTATTCTCTTTGCAGCATCTCAAGAAGTTGATTTCACGGGGAACGTCGAAGTCTGATCAGGAAAATCTTCAACAAAGTTTCTCAGAGATTCGACCAGGTAAGTATATATACACAATAGCAATTTGAATGTATAAATGGTCAGAATTGTAATTGTGTAGCAACATAAAATTGATTCTGATACAGATTTCTTTTCTTATGATATTTCTAATCTCCTAGAATTTACGAAACGCACAGCTCATGATTAAAACATTGCTACAGAAACTAAAACATAAAGTGTGAAGAGTACGGGGTCACTGTGATATAAACATAATTCAGCTTTTAATATTCAACGCAAGTAATTTTGGCTTACTTGATTACTGAGATATTTGAAGAGAAGTTATATACTACAGAGCTTTCATTAAAATTCCAATTGCGTCATACATGCAATGAAACAAAAGTTAAACTGTAGCAAGTGATTGGGGAACGATAGAAAAGACAACGAATTCATTGTTATAGTTTAAGCTACTCTTTGAGAGTAGAAAATGATATCATGGTCACGACGCTATGTCTGTTAATGTTATTTATCAGTGTAATACGGGCCGTAAGCAACGAGATCTTTTGAAGCAATACATGTACCCAACGCATCGGTTGTAGAAATAAGTTTTGTTACTGAGATTCCCTTCATGTAAAAATAGTTCTACTTCAGACATCTTCTTGTATTGTTGATTTAATTGTATAATTGCCATTCTCAAAGGAACTTGGCTTTAATTTAAAGCGGTTTTTGAAATCAAAGCTAAGCAAGCAAGTAATGGATAGTTCAGAAAATAAATTGAAATCCGTCAAAAAAAGTTGACATTTGGATTCTTATAATGTCTGAAGGCAATCCACAATGAAAATAATCCTGTTGTTATTTGAAATACTTTCAATGCCATTATAAGCATGCTATCTGATACATAGTGTTATGTATTAATAATTAACAGTTACGGACTGACACCCACCTTATAGCAATTTTATTGACAGTAACACACTATTTTTATTGTCTGCAAAGATTAATGCATCCTGTTTACATAATTCGTATGTTCTCCCTTTCTTCTCAGACTTCATGGGTCGGATTTTCTTAGTGAGTGAGCCGGACGTACGGCAGGATCATTTGACATCAATGCTGCACTTCAAAAAGTAAGAATTCAGTTTCATTTATTCCATTTCTCTGCCTTTATTTGACTTCCAACTGCAAGCATCCGTGCTAGTGCAAAATGCTCTTTAGCACATTGGGATATACAAGTGCAGCAAAACATTGACGAAGGCCATCTTGTAATGGACTTTGTCTTAACGATACAATTACAAGCTTATAAAGGAATGTATCGTTATGACTAATCGATTTGTTTACATTTTTACTGAATATTTGTAATTCACGTTACATTGTGATGCCAAATATTGAGGTATCACCGAACTAATATGTCTGAGTTGACTTTATACGAATTAGGCGTGAAGTTCTGCTGAATAGGACCCCAACTATTATTGTTCAAATTTGACTTTTCTAGGTAAGCAAGAAGCATTCATCACCACCCAGTCTCATTTTGCTTATACTGTTGAAGATTTCTGGCATTTCCTGTATTATTGGAGGTGCTCATTAGTTATGATGTTGAAAGAACATGAAAATAACCGATATGGTAAGTCTCATTGGGTTTGTCGATAATGTATATTGTTCAGTGGTATCATAGATATTATTTTACGATACCTTTATTCTGTCATTCTTATCTTTTTTATCTTTCTATCGAAAAAGTAAAACATAAAATAATGAATTAAAATAACAAAGATGACAAGTAAAAAAGATATGTTCACTGTATGATTCAAACGTTTCTATTGGCTTAGTTAATAGAAACATTAACTTGTACGACGAGTCTCCTTTATGCAGCTTGATAATGTTCGAGACTTTTTATTCATTTTGTTGATTAGTAGGATAGACAATATATATATATATATATATAT
>JAAAKB020255505.1:0-10523 GCA_010014835.2 Apostichopus leukothele | reverse complement strand
GATGCAAGAACGTCCGCATTCTCATCAGGAAATTGATTAACTTTAGCTCGTCCAGTAAGATTATTCACAAGCTTGAAAACTATACCACGCGACTATGTTCGTCTGATAGTATAGTAAAAAGGCCATCTCGTGACTTGTGCTAGATCTATAGTCAATAACAATAACTATAGCATTCTAGTTCATTATTCTTCTCCCAGTTACAAACTTGTTGTACTGCAGTTTTTTATAGGCTTATGTGATTTTGTTTTGGAACTGAATTTCGGAACCTTTTAAAGGATTACTCGTAACATTAACTGTAGTGTTGATATGTGATAAGACTGTTAAAAACGCAGCCGTCCAGGTCCGGGTTGTATTCACAGGAAGCATGTCGCGTCGTTGTATGCGGCTTATATATACAACTGCCATTTGCTAATCTGGGGGGGGGGGGCGCGTCATTATTCAGAAGCGAAAATTATTGTTGGTAATAGTCCTAAACCTTTTTTGTGGCATCTCCAGCCTGCGTGTTTTCATCAAAATAACGAATCTAAAATAAAACCAGAAAGCCGTGATTCTTTGCCATATAGTTTGCTCCAAATTCCACTTAACTATCTGACTAATGTAGAGCCGATTGAGTTAAATTTGTCCCAGAATTAAGTGAGAACCATGTATCTCTTAATTTGTAGCACTTACTTGTGCACGGCTTCAACCAAGTAATTTCACTGGTAAAATGTTTATAATATACCATTTTTGTCCCAAAAATGTTCAGTATACTAAACGAACAACCTAACTATGTGAAATATAGACACATAAATATATTCTACTAGCTAATGGAAATATTATTTTACCAATATTGAGCTATATCAGTTCTGCCACCAACCATCCATTTAATAATTTCCAATAATGAATGAGAGTTACATGACATTGTCTATACCCTGTGAAATATTTTCACTTTTACTTACTGTCAAAGTCATCTAGTATAAATCACAGGGAATAAGGCCAATTTTGAGACCATTTGAATATAGAGATAACCTATTGACCCCTATTGTTGCTCGCAAATGACCTTTGACCGCCATCAATTTCAATAGGGTTGTTGTACTCACCAGGCTGAATCTACATATCAATATGAAGTTCAACAAATATGCCCTTTTTGAGATTACAAAGTTTTCAGACTTTGAACCCCGTTGACCCCAAATGACATTTGAACTTCTCAGAAAAGAAGAGGGTTCTTGTATACTCATTAAGATGGATCCACATACCAAGTATGGAGTTTATCCACCATGAACTTCTTGATGACGGTGTTTACAAGCAAGTGTCACATACCTACACACACGCACACACGTCATCGCATAGAAACATTTTGGTTGTAAGATGTCCCTAATGACATCACATCCTTGTAATGGTACATGAGGTTGGGAATGAGATGTATTAATGTTTTACCTTGGCTCAAAGCCAACATTCCGCCAACGATGATAATCATCAATCCTAGAAACTTAGCGATGGTGAAGATCATTTGCAACAGTCGGCTCAGCTTCACACTCCAGCAGTTAACGAATATAATACAGGCTGAGGAGAAAGAAATATAATCAAATAAATATATAAATAAATAAATAAAGAGAGTAAAACGTCAATGTCGACATATAATGAAGTAACTGCGTTATCTCTGTAGCTGTATTTTCTCTTCAATAGTCACAATCTGGAGGCAACATATGACACAACACTCAAGGAAAGATCATGTATGTATAATCTCTTGCTTTAATCCACCAAAATCATAATTTGAACGATAAAATTATGCACCAATTTCACATGTTTCCAATTTAAAGAACCAGATGGTTACATTAATTTGTGGAATACAAAAGTTTCCAACAGGACCCAACGATTGAGAAATTCCTTAATAACAACGAACTTGTGTAATGCGCCGCTATAGGTTAACGATATCCTGCTATGTGGGAAACAAGTTTGCACTATATTACTTAAAGTGACTGAAGACCATTCATATAAATCTTCCTGTTGCGTCTATTTATTTGGCAGCTGCCGGAACATAGATTCCTGTCTCATTCGAGTAGGATTCCTCCTTGGTATGAGGACGACTACAAGGATCTAAGCGCTAGTATCAGTACTTACTTAAAGGTGCGATATTCTCTAAAACTAGGTTTCAGAATGAACACTGTACACGGGGCACAAGTTAAAGAGGGGGAGGGGGGCAATTAAGCTGAATTACGAGTACCGGGGACTACGGATTTACTACAGCCTACATGTACTGCAGCATCTGAATATCACACCTAGGCCCTATTGGTCCAAAAGTGAATAGTCGTCCCCTATATACCCGGATTGGACAACTCAGCTGCAGCTGTCATACAGCACAAGATTAATATATACTTCGGTGATGTCTTGCTGTACAGAATATGCATTTACACATTCAAAGTTACTTCTTAATTAACTGATTAAAGCCAAAACCTTGAGAAGAAACTTCTAAATATTTCCCCCAATCCCCCTCAAATGACCTGGGTATATGGTGGCTCACTCACCTATGATACACGCAGCCAATATCTGAGTGGCGGCCTTTTTGTCAACATCACAATCTGCGTCAATAAGGGATGCTGTAATATTCCTGGCTGCAGTAATAGCAAGAACGGTCCAAGGAACGGTGCGTACAGCTAGAATCATGGTCCAGACCCTCAGGAAACCCAGAATCGGTCGAAGCATCCGTAAGTAGGTATAATCACCCCCTGATTTATCAATACTGGTCCCAAGTTCAGCATAGCAAAGAGCTCCCACGAAGGTAAAAATACCACAAAGAACCCATACCATCAAAGCCCATCCCACAGTGCCAGTATTTTCAAGGATGCCCTTTGGGGACAAAAATATACCGGAACCGATGATGATACCAGTTACAAGAGCAACGCAGTCGAAAACATTGACCTGTTTGACAAGACGAACCTTCTCATCCGCCTTATAACCGTTCACGGTATTTCTGTTCATTGTGCTGGCTTCTGGCGACTTGGCTACAAGCTTGGATGATTACCTATAACAGAAAGAACCAGAAAGCCAGTTAGCATTGTGATTCCTTGCCATACAATTTGCTCAATATTCAAAATACTTTAACCATATCTGACTAATGTAGAGCAAGTGAGTTAAATGTATCCAAGCATTAAGTTAGAACCAGAAAGGTGTGTAGCAATCTCTTGTGAGCATCAAGCATGTCGTTCACTCATAATGATTTTACAGTATAGAATTTTAAACCAAAATGTTTCAATATCCAGAGAGCAATAGCCCTTAAGTATTTGTTCAGCCTCACATGACATTGTTTATATAATGTGAATATTATTTTGGTTTTCCACCATTTGAGATAACCTGTTGAACCCTTGAAGCTCAGAGGGAAAAATCCTTATTGGATGAATAAGTGCACGTTTAAAGTATGAACGCTTAAACTATGTCTAGATGTCAGAATGTCAAACAATGCTATAAACAGGTGCCCACACAAAACCCCAACCCTGCAGGAGATTGCACCCAACTGGCAATTGGCAAACGCCAAAGTCTTTTCTAAATTAGATGCAAAATCAGGATACTGGGGAGTTCACTTAGAAAGAATCAAGAAAATTGACTACCCTTAGAACTCCATTTGGAAGTTACATGTATAGACTTCCTTTGGCTTGAAGGATCGCCAAGACAAGTTCTTGCAAACGATGTACAATATCATAGAGCAGGTGCCATTGCTGATGACATCCTAATGTATGACAATCTTGCATTTAACAGTAAGAAATTCATTATTCGCACTCACAAATTTGTGTTCTTTGGTTCAGTGTGCACTGATGAATGAGTAAAGCCAGACCCAAACAATATTCAAGACAAAATAAATATGCCAGCACCTACCAACAAAGATGAGCTGCAACGGTTTACGGGAACAATACAATATTTGGCACCGTACATCCCTAAACTTGTTGAAAAAGAAGACCCAATCCACTAAATGTTAAAGGAGGATGCTGTATTCATGTGGCATGATGACCATCAACAAGTGTTTGAGAAACTAAAAGAAGCAGGAGAGACTACTATTACATATGTATCTGCAATACTATAACCCAATACAGGACATGATTCTTGAGATTGTTCCAAAACCTCCCTCGGTTCACTTTCAAAGGTTATTGAGGTGCCACCTCAACTAGTTGTAACAGGGGAACCTACCAGTAGTTCTATCATGTCATCGGATTAATGTGTCGGTAGATTTTACTCGGTAAACTTAAGGCAACATACTATGAAAAAGTATACATCTTAAACACTAAGTGGATAGCACCACCTGGAGTTAAATGGCAGTTCTTTTTCCAGAGCAGAGGAAACAACAATTGGTACAAACGGCATTTGCATCAAGCTCATCTCGACAAGTTTCCTGATTTTGCATATAGTGAAACTGCGGGTTGCATTCTTTGCAAAAACATGTGTCTTGGCTGAATCACAAGAAACCCACAATCGCACCAACGTTGCTCTGAGAAAATTAGTTACTCAACCTTCAATAGAATATGACAGGATCACTGGTACGACAGGTGATCTCAATAAGCATATTACTCTAGAATATCACAAATCTGCTGCAGCCAACTGCCACGAATTCCTCTCGGCTCATGGCAAGAACACAAATGTCTGCAAATCTATTCATTCTTGTCATCGTAAGATTTGCGAGGAAAATCGAACAAAAACTGAGACCACTTGTTGAAACCGTGATTTTTTTTTGCGGCGGGAACAACATTGTACTGAGGCTGAGGAACAGAGATAACAGCGCGCCTATGAATGTGGAAAAGGTTAAAGGGAGAAGGAACATTCAGACGTCTCTGAAGGTATCGTGTTCAACGTGGTGACGCGGACCTTAAAGAACAGATCGTATGCGCTCCAAGGAACGCATGTCATACATCTGTAGACGTGCAGAATCAATTGATTGGTTGTGTCGGGGAAGAGATCAAGGAACAAATAATCAGTCGTATCAAAGAGTCAGGGTTCTATGTAATGATGGCAGATGAAACAACGAATGTATCTTCGATTGAGCAGCTTGTCATGTGTTTGCGATACTACCACAAAGACAGTAAATCCATTAAGGAGGATTTTATCACAATCATTGAAAGAGAATATAGCCTAAATGACAGCAATGAGAAGGTTATGGAAAAAATACAATGGAAGTATATTTGGAGAACTGTTATAAAGAAAATGAAAAGTCTCGAAGCTTTGAAGAGCCAATACTTACAGGGGAGGGCATTGGTAAAGTCACTGTGGGAGAAATTTGGAATAGTGGCTTATCATTTGATGCAGCAATTGGAAAAGTTATGATGGGGCCGGCGTAATGAGCTCTGAATCTGTTGGTTCATGTGCATTGTTAAGCAGTAATGTCCATACGCAGAGTTTTATCACTGTTCTGCACATGCCCTAAATTTGGTTCATGCCTCAAAGATCTCTGTAGTCCGAAATACGGTTAAAAAAGTAACATATTTCTTTACGACCTGTAACACAGAAACTGACACTTAAAATGGCCTTTAATTTAACCCGAACTAATCAAGGAGGATCCCTTCAATCGCTGTATGAAACTAGATGGGTCGAACGTATAACTGCTCTTGAGAATTTTGCTTCAAATTTATTCTACTATTGTACGAGCCCTCATGGCTATCGGTCAGTGGAAATACGTCTCTGCGAAATCAAAAGCATCATGGCTGATCAAATCTATGACAGAAAGTGCATTTATCGTGACCTTGTTTAGTTGTGTCATTATTACATCTAATGTTGTACAATTATCAATGAGACTTCAACAGACAAGCACTTGCCTCGCAAGCGCCATGAGTGATGTGGGCAACATGATCTCTGTCCTGGTGGATGACAGACCATACAGTGAGGAGCGATTTAAAGGTGTAATGCAACTGATTTATGATACCATCTCATGTCTTCAGCTTAGTATGGAATGCCCACGTATCGGCAAAAGATCAACTCACAGATCAAATCCAGAGGTGGTATCAGTATCCGACAATTACCGGATTACCATTTTCATTCCTTTCCTTGACTCCGTTATACAACAACTTAAAATTCGGTTCCGTGAGAAAACTCAGCATATTGCAATATTCGATATCCTGTAGCCAACAAAATGGGAAAAAGGGGTCTGCACCTTCGGCAAAATTACTTCGCAACCCTTGTTGCAAACCAGGTCCAACCTGATGATACAGCAGGTGGTCACGCAGTTACACACTACAGGCAGTGGGTAACGAAGTGGAAAGGGGAGTTTTCTGCAAACTCACCAATTCACCACATATCTGCGCTGCAGCATTGTGATGTTGATATCTTTCCATGCATTCATGCCCTACTTACTATTTCTTTGATCTTCCTGAGGCTGCTGAAAACTTATTAGCGTGATTGAACAGTTGACGCACGCTTGAATGGTTTAGCTATGTTTTAACGTACACTCAGCTGAAGACATAACACTGATCACCTAAATGAACGTTCCGCCAGCTCGAGGGACCGACGCTTACGTTTGCTATAGGAGATAAGTTCTTCATTTCCTCTCAATGTTTCAGATACCCTTTTCTTGTAAACAGTGAACACTGCATAATGACCTGATTTAATGATCTTTACTGATCATCTGTATTGACAACAAAATAGCATGCTATCAGCTGGAAGAGCTTCCATGGTTATGTAATCAACCTGCGATGGTTGTAAGTTGACCTCAGGCTGAAATCAGACTGTTTAGATCAACTTAACGCGTGGGAAATGCCATTTCCATAATGTTGGAGGCACTTTGGGCAAACATTCTCTTTGTGCATCATGGCGCTCCGTTAGGTGTAATAATACTCCCTTTGTGAGAAGTACCCCTGTCAAAATTCTGCTCCACCCCCCCCCTTTCAAATTTCTGGCCACGTCCCTTCCATAACAGGTGCATGGACTCCACCACGATCTAGGTCATATCTTGTGGAGATACCATATGGATCAAGATGGCAAAGAAACCGCAACCATTTGAGAAACTTGACAGCTCCAAGCAGAAATGAAAACAGAAGATATGAGGAACGGGAAAAGAGGAACCAGATGAGAAGAAAACATTAAGTTTCCAGGTCCCTCCCTGCAGACCCGACGTGGAAGAGTGATAAAGAATCCGATCAGACTGGTTGACAGAGAGATAGAGAATAATTTATGAAACTTTTAATGTGATACAAACAGAAAGTACGAACACTGGATCAAAAAATGAAAGAAAAGAAAAGCACATTTGGACAATTAACACTTACAAATATTACTAAAGAAAGTATTCATATGTTCAACTGTATTTATTGAGATGTTTAACACCTTGATAACTATAATTATGCTTTATCGAATCAGTACCGCTTGTAAATACGTTGAGAAGTGTTTGTAGTTTCAAATGTGTTATACTAGTGATTGTTTAGGAAGTATTAATCAACTTGATCTGAAAGGGGGGATGCTGTTTTACGATATTTATTACCTATGGTTGTTACAGTTGGTTCTTAATTAGTATTACTGCCTTCTACTTCTACGAAATATGTTTTTGTTTACATGTGCTGTTAGTGCACGGCTGCTAACTTCAATCAGGTGGATACTTCACAACAACACGAGACACAACAGAAAAGACAAACTTATGAAAGCAGAGCGAAACATCTAATCGTCTACTGTACTAAGATAAGTTTACAATACTTCAATGTCAAGATAAATAAATGCATATGTGGAAGGTAAAATATTGAAGATTCAGATATACATGCTTTTCAACCACAATGAGACAAGAAAGCTGAGGCAGCCTTATGCCAGTTACCTTCCCGGACTCTCCAACAATAAAATGACTTATAATTTAATATCAGAACACTAACCAGTTTACGAAGTAATTAGCAATTCAGTTTAAAATTATTAACAGCTGTAGAGAATGAATGTAACTATAAACTTCTCTGGTAAAGGGTTTTATGAAATGCGTCTAGTTAACAACATTAACAACTTGAAATTTGTTTTCAGTGCGTTTCTTCTGTGTTGGTGTGTTTATCTCATTGACCACGATCTCTTCTTATGGAGCTGATAGTCTCCCCATTAGAATAATTCAATATTCTGTATTTGTGAAGTTTCCTTTGAACGGATGTGAGTCTGGTGACTACGCAAGCACCAACATTAGTCATCAAGGTTATTTCAACAACAAAATAGACCTGATATATACACCTCCCCCCTCTCCATCCCTGATACTTGAATGTGTCATTAGTTTGGCAAGGTTGCACTCGTCATACATATAGCCTAGGCCTATCACAGTATCAGTATAACTTGGTCTACCTTAGGCTAATCCACATGTATATGTGCAACTAGCCTACGCCTATCATAAAAGTATTCTACATCTCATCCCAGCCCGACGATATGGGATCTACCTTAGGCCTAACTATTATAAACCACTCATATGTATTAATTAAGGGCCTACAGGTCGAGGTGAGTCCAAGGTTTGCGTAGTTATCCCTTTTGTATGTTTTATCAAAATATATTAGTTATTACATTTGACCTCAGATTTCGAAGTAAGCATCGGCCTATATATAGGCCTAGGTTAGAGGTATACTACAGCCTTAGTATTATCAGAGCGTATCACTGGAACTTTGAGGCATTGTTGCCTATGTTTAGTACTAGGTTAGTTTAGGCCTAGCCTAGCAACAACAATCTTAGGCTATAGCCCTAACTTTTGGACCTATGCTCCTCCAAACAGAAGATAGAAGAGAGGATAATCGGCGTTGGACACTAACGCCACCTCAGTTGTTACGGATATATGAGAATGACAATAGGCATGATTGAAAGCAGCGATCAATAGAAAGTACTTTTGATAACGATCCTAATTTGTTCAAACTGATGTACGTGGTGACTTTACGGTCACCTAAGTTTAAGCATAGGCCTATTCTATAGATGTAAGCAACGTTAGTAGGCCTACAATGCCTAGACCTAGGCTATACTACTTAGGCCTAGGTCGATGTTGACGTTAATACTAAAATCAAGTTCAAAGCGTCTTACAAAATTAAACAATACACACCTCTGAAATGATTACCTGTAAAAACTGCTGCTGGAAGGAGCTGAAAACAGGATATAGATGTATGTATGTATGTATGTATTTTAGATCCTCCTGCAAGCAGGAACTCGCGAAGATGGTAAAATGGTTTAACAATTTCAATCTACGAGAATACTTCAGATTGCTGATGTTTCGTGCCCGTCGATCCCTCACAAGTACGGCGAGCTAGAGAGAGAACCAGAGAGTGAAACGTGTAGCTTCGAGTATCTTAGTTCTCTGTGTATATTACAAGAAACTCAGAGCCATCGAAGTTCAGACAACGTGGAGGGATCACGTCGAAGTACGGAAACGTACCAACCATGGAGGTCATGTGACGAGCTTCCTGGTGCTTCACGCATATTAGGTTTGTCAATTCCAAGAGATAAGCGTTCCGTAGACAACAGAACGCCACTATAACGGGCATTTACAGTAAATATGAGAATAATTACCTGTCTGGATGATAACGTTGTTTAGATTTACTTTCCGTCTCATAGGAAACGCTTGATCTGTATGGACCCTGGCTATTATTCTTATATCTATTTTTAGAGTCTTATAGATTAATTAAGGCGCATTAAAACGACATCGTCTGCGATTTTGTTTTTAGCCGATTTGTCGTGTACGATTTTGTCGGTATGTGTAAATGGCTTCTCCTCTTGTCGTAAGGAATTATTGTTCTTCTTATTATATCGGTACGTTTTTTGCACGTCTGCCCATTGACGTAGTCGGTCCAGGTTAATGTATACGCCGATGACCAGAGCTCCCTAAAATCACCGTTTTAGCCTATAGCGTCCTCATTTAACAGCCTCTGTCAGTCTGTCCCTTTCCCAAAAGCGAGCTCTTGCCTACATAATTGTAGACGAATGATGAAAACGGGCTGGATTTTATACGAAAGCCCATTAGGGTCATGCTATATAAAAAAAAATTCCAACTGGTTTCCAAATAGTTTTGCGCAAATAATTCGTTGCTACAAATTATAAATTCGTTGTTACGAATTATTTTGCGATAGTCCTCCATTGCGCACCGTGTCATGCTCTTGGTGTGTTCTAAACGAATAGTACGATTATTATCTAAATCGTCTTATAATTCGTTGCTACGAAATATTCATTTGTGTTGCACTTTCAGCTTGGCATCGCTTATCAAATCACAAAGGCGAACTCGAGACCGCCAAAGGTAAGTATGTTATTGCTATATTTGAAAATGTTGTACAACTCGGTCTATCATTCCTGGGGTACTCAATTCATACACGCTATACTGAGCATTGAGAAAGCTTTAAAAATATAAAATTAAACTTTATTGGCGTCGGGTCCCGGGACTGGCAATGGCAATGGCCTCAACGGACCTCATTGTCTCTTTTGTACGTGTGTATTATAAAAACGCCGTTTATTCTTTAAATCGTATTTTCCCACTGGACCCTCCTTGACCCTGGACCAAGGACTGTAGCCGCATGACCTTCTCTCTGTCGAACAGAACCATTACCCCGAATGACGATGGAAGGGGTGGGGGGGGGGGGGGGGAGAAG
>JAAAKB020255496.1:0-10523 GCA_010014835.2 Apostichopus leukothele | reverse complement strand
AGAAAGCAATACTTATCTTTCTGTTTTTCTCCAAATATCAAAATATTCATAAATAATTTGCATATTATTTTTTCCTGTGTAAGTAGGTTTTTTATGTTACATTTTAGGGCAAAATTCTGCACAAAGCTGCAGAGAGTGAAACCATAGCTTTTTTCGTTATTTAATGTCAAAAATAATATAAATTGGATAAAAATGAAGAAAAATATAATTTCTACTGTATTTTAGTCAAAAAACTTGAATAGGACCCTATCCCCAAAAAAATTTGAATAAGCTCTCAAAATGCTATACTTTGGTGTATAATAGGTGGCAGTATTTGAAATTTTCCCAATTTGCAAACAAATTCAATTGTCCAATATTTCCATCTGTAATCAAATAGGGGTTAAAGACACAATGTACATTACGTACAGAAGAATCTTTTTTTGTGTGTGTATGTGTGCGTGTGTACCCGCTGGCAGCTGGGGACATTTACATCATGACACACCTTCCAAGTGTGGACGTACTACCAATCGGGGACGTCCCCGGTTGGGTTAAGTGCAGATTTTGAAAGTTCCCGCCAAATGAAAGTACTTTTTAAATTTTGAGCAATATCTGTGGCAGTCCCCATTGGGTGCATTCATTACAGCCTAGCTGTGTCACTTTGTGTCATTAACTGGTGGGGCGTGTGTCAAGGTGTTGTCCCCATTTATGTGCAACAATTTCATGTCATGTGACTGCTTGAAGCTGGTTAAATTAGTGACCAAATGTCCCCAATTGATGAGCCCCAATCATATGGGGTGTGTCTACTTCGACAATACTAACAGTGGACCATGTCCCCAATTTACATTGCTGTGAGATCAGCCAACATACACACTGTACTGCAGCATGCTTACTGTGTTCGAATTTCATGTACTGCCACAAAGATAACTGTAGTACCTACTGTACCTGAGATAACTGCAATATGCAGCTAGCTACTAACATCCAGCTTTCATGAGACAGAGACAGAATCTTCCGAAGGAGAATAGATCAAGTGAGTAAATAAACATACTCTTCAATTATCATAATCCTGTGGAGTGTCCCCAATTATTTTTGTAATTTCCAGTTCGTTCGTTTATGAACTTCTATTATAGACCTCTAATAGACTAGCCTACTGTACATTGTGGAAGCCACATGTGCTACCAGTGTACTTAATGTCATATAGGTTAGGATCCAGTTGTGCATACATACTACTTACTAGCATAGTGTGTGCATAGTAGGAAATTAACAGTAGGTCTATATGGTCTAAAACATACCACATGGGTTAGGCCAGTTTGTGTGTAACATCACTAGTTTTAAGTCAGGCTTCAGATGATAGCTGCTGCATTATACACATAAGGAAAGTTTAGTAACTTTCTAAGCTGGTTAATTTAAATCTCAGCAGGATGTTATTGTTAAGTAGGATCTAAATCATGTCTGCCCATTGGATAAATCATGAGGCAGTTGTTGGGCACTTCATTATATCAAACACTGAAACTTTGGAAGCAGTACTGACATTTTGTCATGATTTTGGCATTGGAAGATATGTATACCGCTTTTGTGACTTTCTGTCTGCATGGTGCTTTTTCGTATTCGATGACCAGACTTTTCATTCTATTGTTTTTTATTCATTTTTATGTAACCTGAATATTGAAGATGCCCATGTATAGAACAGTTAATCTTAAAAAGTTATAGCTGCATGTATATGTGTTACAGATACTAGAATTGAAGCTATGTGAAATGAATGGAGCAAATGTATTGCACTTCTGAGGTAATTAACCTTCCTTTCTTTTCAAGGGGAATATTGTGGTGTGACTTGTTATCATAAGATTAGATGCATCATGCTATAGTCATGAGATTAGTATAATCTTTTCAAATTTAGTAGCTTGGCCAAGGTTTGCTATTAGCTCATTGTTGGATTCAGTCACCTAACTTAATAATTGTAAATATGAGATAAACTGTGTAATCATTGTGAAGTTTGTTGTTTAGCCAAGGTTTACTGTCTGATAATAAAGTCACCTTAGAATTTAGTCGTTAAATTTTAATGTTGATAAATATTATATAAACATTCTGAATTACGTAGTTTGGACAAAGTTGTGCTGTCTGCTCTTTTGGGCTCCCTGGGTAATATGTAATGGACACTATCAACCTTCTTCTTGATTCCAGACAAAATTATGTCAAGACGTAGCACAAGGCAAGGCCCAGGGCCTAGTTTTGAAAAATATATGCAGGAAGATCCACCTGGGTTTCTGGTCAAGATATCGCCAACAAAAGGTACTTTTCCACTTAAATTTCAATTTGAATTACATGTGTAAATGTCTCTCTTTATTTTACTATTGTTGGGTTTTGAGGTATGATGCAGTCAAGTTAAATTTATTAGATGTGGTTAAGGTAAGTATTCGGCAGCAGTCATTACTACAGGAGATTAGTGATATAAATTAGTGATAGTGAACACTGATGGATTTCATTACTTTTCAAAAAACTCATTGCCTCTTTCAGGAAGGAGTCTGTTTACTTCTCAGTCATTCAAAATGGGATGGTTTCTGGTAACTTACTCGGGGGAACTGATCACAGCCAAGGAAGGGGAACAAAGGGAAACAGAACTAACCAAGCGTATTTCGTTACTTTTTTAAGTACAGAGAGAAGAAATGCTGGTAAGCTATTTGTTTTTCCTCTAAGTAAAGGCAATTCTTCAAGATGCAACAAAGCTAAAAATGCCAAAGTGGAGAAATAATTACAATATGTTGGATGTCCAGATTGAAGTGTCAGAGAATTAATGTATATTTTTACATTCACCGATATGTTTCAATACCCTCCTTGCATCAGGTACTTGATTGCAATGACAAACTAAAAAATAAAGTAGCTATCAACTTAAGTATCTTTGGTTACTTACAGTCAATGTGATATACAAACAGGTGATTTACCAATTCTTATCCATTCTCATTTTATTTCTAGTGTTGATGCAAACACTGAACCACAAACAGGTCCAAAATTTGGAAGACTTGTTAATCATGGCATAGGTGGGGAAATAAATTCCAAAATGGTTGTTAAGACTTACAACAACAGGCCAGTACTGTGTCTTTTTGCAACCAAGGATGTAAAGGACGACACTGAAATTCTGTATGACTATGGAATCATCAATCTTCCATGGGTGAAAGAGGTTAGTGTGCAATTTAAATTTAACCCCCCCCCCCTCCCTCCATTACCTAGAGAGGAGCTTACATGTAGAAACTTCCAACATTCCAATGTGTCAGCTAGCATAACTATTAAAATCATCATTTCACTTGTAAGGCTGTTAGTAGCAAAGAACATGTCAGAGTTACCTTATAAGATAGTGCCATTTTTTAGGAAACACCAACAAGCTCCTTCATAAAATTTTAAAATGTTGCAATTTCAAATAAACTGAGGCCAGAACAGGGTTCAGGGACCCTGTTTGGTTGATTTATGAAATGTAAATGAGTTGTGATTCTCAGGCTATAGGCCTTTAGAGAAGGCACTCTACTGTGGCTCTGACTGAAATCTTCAAAAAAAGTGGTTAGTAAGGGATCTTTCTACCTTCATTCGGCTAGATAGGTCAGGTGTTTAAGTGCAGGACTAATGTCCCTGAGGTTGCTATGTGGAACTCTTTCTAGCCTCAATTTCTTTGCACAGTTGTTATTAAAACATTTCCCAGTCATTTTACCCATATAATTTCATTACAAAATTTTTCATTCATTCATTTCGTGTTCACTATGAGCATACTATGAGAGGGTCTGCTTGAAAGGGTAACTGCATTGAGCTTGCTCTGTGGCACTGCAATGCCTTATAGATGTCTAGAGAAAGGAGATTGAGTTTGAATCCACCCATATAATTTATCTATTTCTATTTACTGAAGTTTACAATGCTAATGTTTTGTAATGAGAACGTGTTCTGCTTCTTCAACAGGTTTCTTTTGAGAGCCATGTCCGAGAAGGAGAAAATGCTCCATCTGAAGGTACTAGAATTACATTGTAATTTCAGGAGTGTCTTATCATGTATTTTTTTATATGTTTGACAGATAGTGATCCTTTATGTTTTTGACTTTATGTTTTTTGTGGAGGCATAAGTATCTGTAGGCCTATGTGATATGTTTGATGTATCATATTCTACACATTGTACTTCATGTAGTGTAGAGGTGTAAGACCTCACCTTACAGTGAGGTGCACTAGTTTGCAGGATATATAATGGTCAGGATCTAAGAAGGAAGGAAAAGAGCAAAATGTTGACATTTAGTTTTCTTGCCATGTTCACATAATAAGTGTGTTGCAACACTTATTTCTATGGTGACAAACAATGAGGGAAATTCAAACTTAAAATATGAGAAAGTCTGAGACATTGTTTCAGTTTGAAATTGAGTGGAATTTTGAATGTGAAACATTTTCAAGATCTTTTTACCATCTCAGGAAAGGTTTTACAATTTATTGTATGAGTGAATGCATTTTAATACACTGCAGTGAACTAATTTTTGCTTTTGTGAAAGCTGTTTCATGTAACTCTTACACTGCTACAGAAGAACAGATGGCTACTTGCAGTCCCGTATCCAAGGAGCCAGACAAAAGAATTGATGTTATGAAAAGAGCGGAAGATTGGGTTAGACATTCAGATCTGATGTCAACTGACCAACAACTGCCAATTTGTGAGCCAGATTCGGTTTCTGAAGGTACAAACTTATGAACTTCATGTGTTATTTTTGATAAATTGTAGTAATTAACGTAGAGAAGTCACCACGTTTAGAGATGCAGTAGCTAAGTTTTGGGAATGTAGTGAGGTTGTACCACTGATTTAGTCTGGTGACGAGACCTTCAAAAGTGCAATGAGCTAAATATATCACATTAAGTTGTGAAGGTGGATGGATAATTTGATGATTATAGAACATGGTTGTCAGATCGATATGTTTGCTCAACTGCTGATAGTTTGAATTTTTTGGCTCAAATTGTAAATGGTTGCATGTAGATTCAAGATGAATGAAATAAGTGTAAGAGTGTTAGACTTCCCTCTTTGTTTGCGGTTTGTTCACATGTTATTCTGCATTGAGCAAACTTATTTTGCCTCCTTTGTCCTCACGTTTCTTCTTGCAGGAGCAATTCCACATAGCTTCCTCACTGACTCAGAACATCCCATGCCTACTTGTAGCTCCACATCTGCAGAACTAGAAAACATTTATGATGTTATGAGATCATCAGAGGATTGTTATGGGCATCCAAATCTCGTGTTAACAGAGGAACAACCAGCCTTTGTTGAAGCAAAGTCAATTTCAGAAGGTACAAACTTAAAAGTTCTGCAGAGTTTATCTAATGAAGTATTGAATATAAGTATGCTTCTTATATAAGTGCTCATGAGGACCTGGTGAGGTTTGTTCAACAAATGAAGTCTCCATAAACTTGTTGTCCAATGATATACTCATGCCATTATTGGTGAAGAAAATTTCCTGTGTTTGCCTTATAAAATTGCAGCTAGTACTACGTAGATTCATAATAATTTATATGAGTGTGTGTTGTAAGACATCTATTTAAACAAGCTTGGATATCAGCAATTGTCAATATTTCTTTGTTTTTGCTTTTGTAAAGCTGTTCTAAATACTTCATTTCTTATTTTGATCTAGTTACAGGTCATCATTATTCTGTATTGAAAGTAAATTACTTTGCTTCATTTTTCTCGCTGTTCTTCTTTGTGTAGAAGCTGTTTCATGTAACTCCCTCCTTGAACCAGAGCATCTTATGGATACTTGCAGTTCCATATTTACAGAGCTAGACAAAACTAACAATGTTATTGGATCAACGCGTGATTGCGTCGGGCATCCGAATGTGGTGTTAACAGACCCACAACAACGATTCGTTGAGCAACATTCTGTTCCTGAAGGTAAAACACTAACTTATTTGAGCATGTTTTGATATGGTAGGCATGGCTATGTCATTGTTGAATAATTGCAGCTCATATAAGCTGTAAATGCACTAGTATCTGTTTATATCCTGAACATCTTTTCAGAGAACTCTGCATTCAAAGTAAGTTCTTTTATTGCTGCTGCCATCTTTACTAATTGACAGCTTAACTCACCTGTTTACTTGATTTACGTTTGCAGATACACAGTCTTATCATTCTGCTTCAGAGCTTGACAGCGACAGTGACGACAGTGATGATGATTATGAAGATGATGATGTTGTGCCTCCATCTGATGATTCAAATATTTCATATGTTTTGTATCCAAACCTGACTTTGCCAGAGCAGAATGACTCTAAGGTAGTGGATGAGCAGCAGACCGATCAGGAAAGAACATCACAGATTACCGTTAAGTCTACAAGCAATGAGGATTGTAGAGTGTATGACAAAAGACAGTTTTGTTTTTATTGCGACAAACCACAAGCTAAGCTACCAAGACATCTTCGATCAGCTCATTGCAATGAATCTGCAGTGGCTGACTGGATGCAGGAGGAACATCACACACTGAAGGCAGCAAAGCTCACCAAAATCAGGAATCTTGGAAATCACCTACAAAATTGCAAGGTGCTGGAACAGGGATCAGGAGAGTTAATTGTCAGGTATAGGCCAAATGAAACCACTGAGCCATCAAACTTCATTCCCTGTCCAACCTGTTATGGATACTATGCGAAGAGGTTCCTTTACAAACACACATGTCATTTGGAGCAGGCTTCCTCAAACAAACAGAAGAGAAGGAGGGGAGAACTAGTCAGAAATGGAAAACTTCTTCTTCCAAGCCTCAACAATTCAGACCTGCAGCTTGATGAACTCTTTAGCAAGTTAAAAAGTGATGACGTTTCGCGATGTTTGAAGAGTGATAGCCTGATTTGTCAGCTGGCAAAGAAAGAATTCTTAAAGCTTGGGCATGACAAAGAGCAACAAAATTACATACGAACCAAGTTAAGAGAGATGGCCAGACTACTGATTGAGATACGACTTGTCAGTAATGAGCCAGATAATGAACTTGTTGACTTCATACATCCAGCTAAGTTTGACCATGTTGTGACAGCTGCGAGGAATGTCGCAGGTTTTGACACACAAACACATCTGTACAAAGTTCCAAGTTTAGCACTGAAACTTGGACATAGTATTAACAAGTGTGTACTCCTTGTCAATGCACAAGGGTTGAAGCAAGGCGATGAGGAGATTGTCAACCAGTCAACCAATTTCTTCGAGTTATGCCAAATGAAGTGGACTCAGGAAGTCTCCCGTCATGCTCATCGCACTATGACTGAAAACAAGAGGAATGCCCCTAAGAGACTACCACTCACGGAAGACATTTGCACTCTCTCAAACTTCCTGAAAAAAATTGGGCATGATGAGAAAAGAAAGTTGGAGGATGGAAAGTCTGACCTTGCAGCTTCTTGGAAGGTACTTAATGAGGTAACTCTGACACAAATTATGTTATTCAACCGAAGAAGGCAAGGAGAAATTTCCAAAGTATCTATTGATGATTACAACATGAAAGCCTCATCAGAGAAAGCTGATTACATCTCTGCGTGCCTCAGTAAGTTTGAAAGGGAACTTTGCAAAACTTTCACAAGGATTGAAATCATCGGAAAGAAAGGGAACACTGTACCGGTGCTGCTAACAAAACAGATGGAAGACACTGTGGATTTACTCATTAGCCTCAGGCAGAAAGTAGGTGTCAACCCTGACAATAAGTTTTTGTTTCCTTGTGCTACATCCAACTCAGATGCACACATTAGGGGTGCTGATTGCATTCGAAAGTATGCAACTCTCTGTGGAGCGAAAAATCCAACCCAACTTCGTTCCACAAGCTTGAGGAAGCATGTTGCCACAATCAGCCAAGTCCTTAATCTCAAAGATAACGAGCTTGACATGCTGGCTAAGTTTATGGGACATGATGTACGAGTTCACAGAGAGTTCTACCGTTTACCAGATGCAACGCTGCAGGTGGCAAAAATCTCTAAGCTACTGCTCTCTTTGGAGAAAGGGTCAACAGCAAGCTTGGCAGGAAAGTCTTTGGACCAAATTGAAGTTGACAAAGATGATGGTAAAAAGCAGGAATTTATTTCATGTTTTTGCAATGAAGTTCAATATTTAAATGAGTGTACAATAAGTTAAATTAGTAGCTAAAGTTCAAATAGGAATTTTGAAGCTGATTTGTAAAGTTTACATTAGAAGTACTGAAGTGAGGAGAATGTATACCTGCTCAAGAACTGTAAAACAATGATATATCAATAATTTAATTGCCTTTTTAAATAATTGGTAATCATTTAAGGTGATACTTTAACAAGTGTTGAGCGAGTTTAATTCTGTGGGCTAAAGTGTATCTTTGATGCAAGGAATGGTACTTGTCGTTATCTAACCTGTGTTTTCTACGCTACGTTTATGTGGTGCTGTCTGTACTACAAATCTAAGCAGTCATTGATTTTATTTCCACAGAAATTGAAAACATAGAATCATCAGATGATAGTGATGAGGAGGAGGAGGAGGAGGAGGAGGAGGACACAAGTAAGGATGAGGGCAGCATGGGAAGTGAAGAGTCTCTGCATCAAGCTAATGGCACCACTTTTGAAAGCACTAATTCCGAAAGAGAAGAACCACCCAGTATGAAGAAAGGTAATATTGTTCATAAATAAAACAGACCATTTAAAATTTGTATTTTTCTAGTTTAATAAACAACTTAATATGAAGAATATACTAGACAGATTGCAATTTATGCTCGAGACCAACCTCAACACATTTTGATGTGATTTGTTTCTTTATATTGTAAACTATCACATGGCAACATTGAGGTGTACTTTTCAAAATCACCACATTGTAATGTATATATTGTTTGTCCTTCAGGGAGAAAATACCAAAGAAGGGCATGGACAGAAGATGAGAAAAGAGTAGTTTTAAAGGAATTCAGACGAGAAATAGCATTTAACCGTTGCCTGGGAAGACAGCTATCGATAGGGTGATGGAAAAGTACAGTTGTTTTGATGGACGGAAGTGGACCAATATTAAAGACTTCATTAGAAATCACTCTGGAAGGGCTAACAAAAAGCGGTATTAGAATTGGTCAAACTTTACTGTGTTCATATATTACTAGTTTGTTAAATTCATGTTTTTGACTTGTTAGGCAGATGTCATTGTTGTCGTTCATGCAAAAAGGAGCTCAGGAACAAATGCCACAGACTTTCTAGTTTGCTAAGTAGCTATGTTGGCTGTCTTTTTCAGCTCTAGCCTAATGTTGGCATCAAAGTTTGAATGTGTTAGTGCTCTTGGTTAATGTTTTATTACTTGTTTGTTAAATTCATGTTTGTTGAATTGTTAGAAGGATTTCATCGTTGTCATTCATGCAAAAAGGAGCTCAGGAACAAATGCCACAGTCTTTCTAGTCTGTCATGGGAATGATATAACTGTTTTACAAAACAGTTTGCTTTGGATCTTTAATGTAGGGGTACACGGCTTAAGTATTTTTGAGCATTATTTTTTTCAGAGGCAGTTTTAATGCTTCTGTATGTTTCATATCAAATTGTTTTACTTCTAGACTGAAATTAAAGTACTGTACCACTGCCCACACTTCCATTTGCAGACATATAGTACAAATACCGGTACTGTACAGCATCAGTTTAACTATGCTATTCTAATAGTGAAATGTCTGCAAACTGAATTTTACCTGGAAAACAGACATAAAAGCAATCAGTCAAAACATTTTGTTTAAGGAATTCCTGAAAACTGTAGAATGCACCTTTTTTTTGAAAGTTTCAGTTAATAAAGTTTTATTGTGCATCATGCACTGTGTGTATACTGCTACTTTTTACTATTCAATGTGTTCAATGGATGCACTACAAACCCTTGGACCTTCTTGCTTTAATCCACCCATGTAAATATGAAAGATGAGAAGGTGTTGAATGGGCAAAGACATTGGATGTTTTGGTGTAACAAACTACTTCATAGCAATAATAGAATTTTATCATAGAATCAAAGAATTTGCCCTATTTTTGAGTCACCTTTGATTTTGGTGTGGTGATGCTTTGACATGTTACACAGTTTGTTTCAAGTTGTTTCTTTTGCATGACACAAGGAAAGTTTGTCCCCACTGCAGTTGAGCCACCAGTGTCTCCCCAGTCCGTTGATACAGTGTGTTCCTAATTAGTTGACACTGGGTTTCTCCAGTTAATGAAAGTCCCCAATTCGTTGACACACCAAGTCCCCAATTGGTTGACACACCAAGTCCCCAGTTAGGTGACACACCAAGTCCCCAGTTAGGTGACACACCAAGTCCCCAGTTAGGTGACACACCAAGTCCCCAGTTACGTGACACACCAAGTCCCCAGTTAGGTGACACAGTGTGTCCCCACATGGTATGTGTAGAACCAAGTTCAATAATTCATAGAAAATGGACAAGAAACAGATTTTATTGTTAAGCTGGTACCTTTAATATTGTTTAAGAGCTATTTTACGCAAGCTGTAGGAAGTACAAAGTCAAATCATCATGTCCCCAATTCTCCTGTGTTGAGCAGTTGTCCCCATTTGGGAGCCTATACATGTATGTGTGTGTGTGTATGTGTATGTGTATGTGT
>JAAAKB020255485.1:0-10524 GCA_010014835.2 Apostichopus leukothele | reverse complement strand
CAACTTTCCCTTATTGAGATAGAGCGTACCCAAGCAAGTGTCACAGACGCACACACAGACACACAGACACACACACATACGCCAACCTGACTACATAGGTTCCTTTTGCTAAAGCAAGGAACCAAAAAATCACTATAATAGTAGGTCAATTTAGGCCTATTTTCCGACAAAGGATAACCATTCAGGTGGACCGTGCACGACTCTTATTGTAGAACCGTAACTGCATGATTGTATAAACCTCTACCACAGGTAACCGATCCCTTGTTCAAAAACAGAAACTTCGGACGACCTTGCAGGCTCTGATCAGCCGAATTCACATGCTATAGTATACAGTACTATTGAACTGTAATATAAAAAACAAAATTAACAATATAATTGCTATCATATTATATCATTGTGTTATGTACTACTATATGCAACATTATTATTGTGGATGTTTTATATTTCTATTGTTATTGTACAATATTATTGTATGATACTATATGAAATGGTTAATTATACTAAATGTAATGCCATTATTGTGGATACAATGCGATCCTGTGCTCTGATACACTCAATCTACAATGCAATCTACAAGTTTCTCTAGAATGCCCGGATTAGCACTTTGCGGAGCTGCGGGGTGTGAATACCGTATTAAGACGGAAAGGGCTATACAAAGATTGATAATTTTGATTGATAACAACATGAAAAAAGTCTGGAACGGTTAGTATGCATTTAATGACTTGAATATACAGGTAGTAGAAGTCAAATGAGCCCAGCTGCACCATACTTCAGTGTGAATATACAAACAAGCCGAATAAGTGTTACAATCCATTTGATTGCTAGGATATCTCGATACGTGTAGGCTTAGGCCTAATGGTATAAATACTACCCCCTCCCCTCCCCGCTACCTCCTTTTCTATCTGTAATGATCAAGATATGTTTATCAGGAATTTTATACTTGTAAATCGTTCCAAGTTACCGGTACAGTCAAGCCTCACTCATCTGGGTCTTGAAATGTTGAGCCAATCAATCGTTTTGTTTTTAAATTTCCATTTTTACAAAACGTTCCTGCATTCTTCCTAGTCCTAAGAAACACCATCATAAATGAACTTTGACCTGTTACATTAACTTCTCTTGTAATGAAATCCTGTGGAATGCATTGTATTATTTTCTTTAGTGCCTCCTTACTTTTTCTAGAATTAAGCTGAAATCAAATCAAAATCAAAACTTTTCGGGTTTGTTGGGGAACATAATGGATGATTTTCTTAACCATTTGAAACCGGCACTTAGCCCGTTTCCAACTACTTTACAGATGGACAGGCATTAGTTATTAATAACGTGCAAACTTAAAAAATGGGGTATAATTGCTAGTGTTTGTGAAAGAAGCAGACGGGAATTTTTTTCTCTTAACCATTTGAACCAGTACTTGGCCTGTTTACGACGACTGTACAGATGGACAGGGCATTAATTATTAACCTTGCAAACTTAAACAAATAGGGTATTGTTAACTTTTGGGAAAGAAACATAAGGGTATTTTTTCTTGTTTGTGGCATTAAGACCCCACCCAAGTCTGCCAACATTTTGTTATGAAATGTTATGAAATGGTATTTCAAGACTGATTTTGTTTCCATGGATATACACGTTAAGACAAAAGAGTACAGAAAACAACAGAAAAGATTTCACCTTGCCCGTCCAAATTGACTTTATTAATAAGTAAACATTATGGCATATCAAGTGTACAAGGCTAGATTGGTAGCGATACAATTATTTAATTTTGTTTTATTAAAAAACTCCATTATTAGCCTGGACAATCGACCAAGGCATCGTGCAAGTTTTATATCATTGATCTCTCAATGTAGCAAAGTGCAAGCTCAAAAAAATAAGAAAAATTATTATTATAATCATAATAATAAACAAAAAATCACTATGGATACGATATGAAAAATCTGACATTAGTCTCAAACGTGCGTAGAAAACAACGAGCTGCATGTCACGTCTTGTCCTAACGCTTGAATACATGTACAAAAGCCAAAAAATAACAAAAAGAGGAAGGGGAAAAGAAAAAAAATGTTCTGTGTCTTTAAGCACAGTTTAAATAAAAAGTTTCAGCAAGCAATAAAAAATAATAATAATAATAACAATAATAGTCATAATTGTTACATTGTTGAAGTTAGGCATGTAGTACTTATTATGAATGAGAAAAAAAAATTGTTAATAAGTTTTTTTGTTTTTTTAAATTAATAAGTTTTATTGCAACATTCCAAAAATCTACTTTATCAGGACTAAGACCCTAAAGGAAATTTAAAAAAAAAAAAAAAAATCCATGTTGGAAAATTTTTCTCACAATTTGAGAAAAAAAAACTCTTTCAATACATGCACAGTTTGCACTCTAAAATCATAGCTTGTTGTAATATATGATGGTATTGGTTTGGGTTTAAGTTATTACTTATTATTGTTATTTCTACACCTACTTGATGTTACCTCAGCCTCCGACAATTTTCCATGTCTTTTATAACATGTCATTCAAATATGTTCTCTTAATCTTCTTAAATACAAAACAAGCAAAACCATTCAAACCAAGCAATTTGAAATTTCATATCTTTCACATTTCTTTCTTTTCAATGATTCAATAAAAAAATCATTCAAAATTGTTTGGCTTTTGTTTATTTATTTTTTTTCTTTGTTTCTTTTTCCTTTTATACAAAAACAAAAAAAAGAAGATATTTCTATTGCTTGTCTAAACTATAAAAGCTTTATTTCAAAGAATACCACATTTCTGTGTTATTTGGTATTGTGTTTTTTTAAGTTTAGTATATGGTTGCTCTACCATTACAAACATTTAAAAAAAAAAAAAAAAAAATCACTTCACAAAAAAAAAGGCATAAATTTACACTGAATCAATATAGTTGAACTTAGATAAACGTTGTATTTATTGTTTTAACTAAACTAATTTGTAGTAATCTTCTTTCTATCTTTTGTTTCAGTTGATGATATCAAGGCCATTTATAGGTACAGGAAGAAAAATTGCTAAAAATTGCTAGCTATTAATTAAACTAGTGACAACTAATGGCGAAGGGGCTTCCGGGTATGTGGTCCTCACCCCATTTCACCACCAACCAATAGTTGCCCTTTTCTTTCAGTACGTAGTTGACGTTGTACCTATGGCGACCGGTATGCTTCACGATGAGTTCGTCGCACGGTACCTTGGGGCCGAGAATTCCGACAATCAACATGTTGTTTCCTGTGAGAGCAAATACAAGAAAGAGAAAATGATGGAACAGGAAATACAATGATAGTAGAACGAAAGAATGACTGGAAAATGTTAATAGGTGATTCATCGCTAATGTTGGTACTATTTTGTAATTTTCGGCCAATTATTAACAAATTATTTCATGAATGATAGGCTACCAACAAGGGGGGCGGAGGGAGGGGGGAGGAGGGGGTGGGAGGAGGTGTTGAGTACAATTAAATGTCATTACGTTAAGTTAAATTTTCAAAAGGGCGTTGATGGTACAGCTTCGTTTCTATTTTACTCTTACTATTATTTTTTTTAAAGTAACAACTGGTTGCTTTTCTGATATCTAATAGGTTCCTAGACTAACAAAGCTAATCATATTTTGCGATTGAACAATCACTAATATGAGTGTTTCTTTGAGTGAATGATTTAATGAAAGATTCATTTGAAATTATTTGAAATTATTTTAATAGTAAATTATTTAGGGTTGTAGGGTTATTTTTGGAGGGGCAGGCCGGGCGGCATTTGTATGCAAAATGGACTGTCACTGGTGTTGTTGTGCATAGATCAATTACAACTTGGATAGGGAAAGACCCCATGAATGTCAAGGACTAACTAGCAAGTGGCATGAACGAAGAAGGGCACTTATTTATAGCGGGCATAAATTAATAGGAGGCATGAAAAGGGGGCACAGATGAATAGGAGGCAAAAGGCACTACTACCAACCTGCTTCTGAAGCATTGACTTGGAACTGTGACCTCTTGTTCAAGAAGGCTTTCTTCAGACCGTTACCGCTGGTGTGTACCTTGGAGGCATCCGATTCAAATACTGGCATTTGTGATGTCATGGTAGTTGTTGTCGTCTTGCAGACGGTTTCTACGACGACATTAGCAGACTCTGTACCTCTGCTGGCTGGTGCCTTGGGTGTACCTGTTATGAAAACGATAAAAAACTTTAGACATCTCTACGGATCAAAACTATTTGTGATTAGCAAGTTATAGAATGAGTTTTTGCTATGGAAAATGGCTGTTCGTAGTTGCAAGGCACCGATCATGGCAGGCAATATAATGTGCACCTTCCTTCAACATTATACATAAATGCACTTCTTCAACATAATACATAAATACACACTCCTTGAACATTGTACATAAACACACTCCTTCGACATTATGCATAAAAACACTCTCTTTCAACATTATGCATTAATACACTCCTTCAACATGATACTTAAATACAATCTCCTTCAACATTATACATAAACACACTCCTTCGACATTATACAGAAATACACTCCTTCGACATTATACAGAAATACACTTCTTTGACATTATACATAAACACTCTCCTTCAACATTATGCATTAATACACTCCTTCATTATACATAAACACACTCTCCTACGACATTATACATGTACACACTCCTTCGACATTAAACATATACACACTCCTTTGACATTATACAAAAACAACCTCCTTCAACATTATATATAAACACACTCCTTCAACATTATACAGAAATACACTCCTTCGACATTATACATATACACAATCCTTCAACATTATACATAAACACACCATCCTTCAACATTATACATAAACACACTCCTTCGACATTATACATATACACAATCCTTTGACATAATACTGAAATACACACTCCTTCGACACTATACATATACACACTTCTTTGACATTATACATAAAAACACGCTCCTTCAACATTATACATAAACACACTCCTTCAACATTATACATAAACACACTCTACTTCAACATTATACATAAACACACTCCTTCGACATTATACATAAACACACTCCTTTGACATTATATATAAACACACTCCTTCAACATTATACAGAAATACACTCCTTCGACATTATACATTATGGAGAGAGCTATTGTTACCTTTAATGTGCGCAAGGAATGGGCTTCCTCCGATATGGTTTTGTCCGCCATATTTAATGCTGATCAGGTATTCGCCAGGCAGAGTTGGGTAATAAGTGCACTTGTAACCTTCTGCCACTTCCTGGACGTCCAACTTGACTTTCATCGGTCCGTCAATTTGTACAATGAGAAGAGCCGAGCCGGCACCACATGTGTTAATAACAAATTCAGCGGGTTTAGCTGTTGAAGAGAGGGAGAACGCAACAGAAATATTATATCTTCTGTTCTCCTTCTTGCCTTTCACTGAGACTCTTCTTCACTCTATCCCAAACCCTTCACCCCAAAAACCGTCATCGTAACCTGCAAACCCTTAACAACGAAAGCGGCAATCCCTAAAACTGAGCATGCAGGCATTGTAACAACACTCCTTTGTTATATACAGGGCAAACAAAGGCTATTGTTACCTCACTCTCGTCAAGATACATCTAGTTAAGCTAAATTAATGATAATAAGGACATACACACGCATGTGTAACATTGAATTACGTTCAGAAGATTAGATTCCTACATGTGTACCGAAAAATATCGCAACTTAATTGTTATGTTTGCCACCAAAGGCGGACCAATATTGCTACAACGTTCATTGCTGAAGTACTATCATATTATTCTCCATGATTACCAATCTCGATCTTTCAATAAAATGCAAAAGAGCTAAGAAAATTTAAACAAAACAAAAAGTCTCCGTAAAGAAATTTGAGTTCTCACTTGTTGTTCCTTTTTCTAGACCGTCCCCGTAGGCGTGGACCAGTCCTGGATCTCCGATCTCTTCCGGTGCGCCGACGCGTACCTTGAATGGACTACCAGGTATCGGCTGGCCTTTGAACGTCACCTCGATGAGATGGATACCGTTCTCTTGCGGTAAGAACCTAACTGCATAGTTTCCTTCGTCGACCTCGGTTACGGCACATACTTCTTCCTTGCCGGATGGTGATGTGGCGTGAGCTTTCAGGTCACCTTTGGCACCGTTCAGTTGCACAACAAAAGAAGCTGGTTGACCAGCTTTAAGGCCATGGTCCTACAAGGAGGGGGGGGGGAGGGAGAGGAGAAATATCAGGAATGGGATAAGATTACACATTGCATAAAATAAAATTCTTTCTAACTTTTATCAGTTCAAGGTTTTGTCAAAAACTTTCAGTGTGATGACCAAAACCACATTGATATCTATTACTTACTTTTTCACAATAATTCACCATGGCCCCATACCCCTGCCTCTTGCTCAACCCTGGGAGCTATATGCCAAAAACATTACAAAAACACAGTAGTTGTCATGACAACAGTGCACACTACTTTCTCTGTAAAGCCTTGAGCAGAGACTTTTGTCTACTGATTTGGCGCTATATAAGTCTCATTTATTATTATTATTATTATTATTACATGCACTGTACATGTATACAACATCCTGTATACATTGCAGTCCTTCAAGTGTAAATCTTTGATGCATACTTTTTTCAAACAATTCGGATTCCTTCTTTTTTCCCCCTTTCCAATCTAAAAGTGTGGAAATGTCGGAACTTACATGCATACTAGATACACTAAGACGTCTTGCTTCACCTAGATGTGGAGTAACAAACGGTCTGAATGGACTCTCTGGGATGGGCTGATCGTTAAATTTGATATCTACTTGGTACTCTCCTAAAGAAATGACAAAAAAAAAGGATTGAAATCTTCGAGCAAACAAGAAAAAGGAAAAGAACAACGAATCACAAAAGAATACGACCATACAGATTTTTCATTCCCAGTATATCAAGTTCCCAGTATATCAGAGTTGTATTACAATATACCAGTGTATCAGAGTTATGGAATTTTCACACATTAACCGACCACTAGGGTACAATGATGAACTGTTTACACTGATGAACTGTGATGACATTTCGACTACATAAAGAAGTGAAAGACATAGCCATTGGCAAGCTAGATCATTCTTCAATCAGAGACATGTCGTTACCAATAGCAACGCATCTATGTGAGAGCTGTGAACATTTCAATCGGCCAAAGCCTGTGAATGTGACACTAATTGACATTCGGTCATTATGCAACTATGCAACATGGCGGCAGAGCAACTGTTTCCTAGCAACAACACAGGAATAGGATAATTGAGGGTTATTTAAGGATCAAACATGCCAAGCTTTGTAGGTAATTACAAGGCTGGATTCGGGCTTTGATCGCTGATTTCAACTATATGCAAGGTTCCTCCTGCATTGTCCATCAGATCTACCAAAATATAAAACAACATCAAACTCTTCCTCTTTTCTTGAGCCACTTGACAAAACATCCTCAATATCTTTCTGGTTGTACAAGAATAAATAACATAACTTTATATTGTAGCAACCTTTGGATATTTTTTATTTTTTAAATTTGTTTATGCTTTGTAAGTTTGTCATGTCATTGGAATATTGTCATCGGAATATGAGATTATTTCCTTATTTGTCTCTGCCAATGTTATGGAATGTCTATCATAATTCCTCAAGCCGAATAAAACCAGAGTAGGTGCTTCAAAAACTGAAATATAAATAAATAGCAGAAAAGAAATAGCAGAGGACAAATTTGCAAATGATTACTAACACCTAACATTCTTGGAAACAATTTCTTACCTGGGACAGTTGGGTAATATATGACCTGATAGGAGCCATCTTTGTTATCTTGGAACTTAATTTCAGCCTTGGATGGACCAGAGACTGCGATACCGAGCTTTCCGGGACCGGCTTCACGTGTCCATACGGTGAATTCGGCTATTTGGAGATAAGAGGAAATATGTCAGTAACCATGACAACCAAGTCACTTTGATTTAGCCTTGATATATTTCTTTCACAATGACCTTTGGTATCCATGGAAACCAATCTTGAAAATGACCAAAACCCTTAGAAGTATCAAATCCTTCTAAACTCATTGCAGGTATTTCCGGGTTTAATTTTTCTTTAAATATAATTATTTTAAACCAACTTTTCTTCAAACTCAATTGTAAACTTACCGGGTTGGTTGACCTCTCCTCTCACTAGGCCGGGCCCACCTGCGTGAACTTTGTGAGCACCTCCTTCGCCCAATGGGCCCACTGTGAACTGGAAGGGGCTACCTGTGATTGAGAACATACAAGAGAGGGTCAGTGATATTGGTTAACACCACCACTGGAGGAAATGTATACCTATAGGGCCAATCATTTCCTGTACAAACAATAACATCATTATGGCTTACATACAGCCACTTGTAAACAATTCTCTGGAAGCTGGATATTATGATTAAGTTTCTAAGACATAAAGGTCCAAAGACAAAATATATATGAGTCTTTTTTATGATGTATTAGGTCTAATTAAACAGCTTCCTTTTTAAGTCGGTTCTGTTACAAAACATCAAGGCAATTACAGAATATAGCAGGACACATGTCCTTTGTGGACCCCGTACACTATTTCAGAGTCGCATTTTTAATGAAGTTAATTGACTGACAATACCACATCCTTTCCTGATTCTAACATTTTAAACCACAGAACAGTATACGGAATTGAAGCAGGGAGTACCGATGGAGGGGTTAATGCCCCTTACCTGGTGCCCCTTAATACCCTAATGCCCCTTACCTGATACATGGATGCCCTTGTTCTTGACACTGACGGTATGTACACCGTCCTGAGTGGGTACGAAGCGGACTACGTATCTATTATCATCCTTGTCTATGATTTCTGCATCCTCTGTTCTTCCTGCAGGGTTGGTAACCTGGGCAGTCATGTCCAAAGGATCGGAACCTGGAAAAATAAATTAATAAACATAAAATAAACTTCTATAAAATAAATACATAAATAAAGATAAAATAAATAAAGATAAAATAAATAAATACAAACATAAATAAATAAATAAAAGTTTTTTTACTAAATTTTCTTGCAATTTAAAAAAAAAAATCTCCTTTATCTTATCTTTCGTTTCAATGAACAATCAATTTCAAACTTTGATTGGAATTTCAAAGTTTTCTTGCAATGATAACAATTTACAGGTTTTAGTGTGGATACTTGATGGGGAAAAAAAATAATGTGGATACCAAAAAGTTTTTTTTTAATGTGGATGAAAAAAAAGAAGACTTAGTTAAAAACCTTAAAAAAATCCTTAAGATGTTATACACATCTAGAATATATTAAATGCATTCATAAATTATGTAAAATTAATGTTAACATACAGGGGGCCCTTGCTTGTGATAAACAAGCACTATGATGGCCCAATGAAGCAATATATAGATGCGTATGGAATACCCAAATGATGGCAAAATGTTAATTATACCTCTGATAACTTGATAAGTTAAACTCACCAGGTATTTTCAGGCCTAGGTCACACTTGCTACCCTTTTGTGCAATTGGTACCTCTTGGACTGGCTGTACCTTAGATTCTTGAATCATAGGTTCACCACCCTCACCCAAAACTTGAACTCTGAATGGACTTCCTGAAGAAGAAGAAAAACAGAAACGACATATTTAATCTTCAAAGTTATTGCAACATCAGCTTAAAATTAACATCACATCATATAAGAAGAGTTATTGCAACCTCAGATGAAAACTATAGATGCCAGCAAACAAAGAGAGATGGAAAAATTTCCAACAGACTCAAAACAAGTTGTCCTAATCCTGAAAACATTCATAGATCGCAGAGTCTTAATCAAACCATGATAAGCCACCAACCTTACGATTCATCAACCTTGAACAATGTCATAAAATCTTTATATCACCACTCGTTGGATCGGCAAATTTTGTATCAAATCTGATGCATTTAATGAGCTTAATTATCAGTGCAAGTTTGGTTTTCCCAAAGTCAAGAAATGTTTGTCGGTAACAGACATCCTGCTGGGATTGCATTTCATCGATGCTAATGGCAAACAGTTACGTACAAGTCGAATGGAATCCTCGATTTAACATTGCCACCTTTGCGAGGAAGAAATGTTAGAAGATAGTGACGATATATATTTCAACAAAACCTAATATGTTTGGCATATTTGCAAATATAACAAAATGTCATTTAAAGGCTATTTACTTGGAATTTGACAGAGAATAGTAATAAATAAAGAAAGAACGACCACTTGCCTGGAATTTCTTGATCGGCGTATTTGACATGTAAATCGTAAATACCAGGAGCTGTGGGTTTGTAGGTCACACGGCAGGTGCCATCTCCGTTGTCTTCGCAGTTAATTTCAGCGGTACCTGGTCCACCAATGGAGACACCTAGACCTCCGTAACCTACAAAGAAACATAGTTTAGTTTAGTTTAGTAGAAAAAAAGGATCAGGAGGGACACTCAAGTCCCCATCAAGGAACCTATAGGAGAGGAAAAAAAACTGAAGACACAAACACTCAGACCCGATTACAATGCTTAAAGTGCTTGTCCAAAGCATTC
>JAAAKB020255474.1:0-10524 GCA_010014835.2 Apostichopus leukothele | reverse complement strand
CATCCTGTTGGTGGTGAGTAGTGTGGGGGGGGGGGGGGGGGGGGGGGGAAGCGGGGAGCTTAACAACAAAACGGAATTAAAAAACCGGAATGGAATGCAATTAGGACTCATAAACAGGTCAGTTTATTATAATTGTTAGTTATGAGATAATAGCATAAAGCATGACAGATATTCTTACCTGTGCGATAAGCCGTTTACTGCATTTCAAGAAAGGTCTGAGAGGCACAAACAGGAGACGTTTATCCTTCAAGGATAATGATGACAGTTGACTATAATGAAGAATTGAAAACAGATTTTTCTTCTTACTTGTTTTTATCCTCTATATTGTCTAAAACAGAACAGTTTCTTTTGGTAAAATCAGTGAGACTGATGCATACTTTACATATATTTATTCCTTACCAACTCTACAAAACCCTTTTCAAAGTCTCAATGTTTACATGAACAAATCGTGCTCTTCTTGTCAGCACATTTTGCCTTCAATTGTTTAATCCAACTGATCAGAATACTTTTCTACCAGACACACTATACACAATATACAACCTGCAAATAGCACAGATCAACCTTTCATTCCACACATAAACATAAAAAAAAATCAAAACAAGTTCTGGAAAACCAATTTTCCATTTTCACCTTGTTCAACCCTATAACGTAAATTAAAATTAGGAACATCTCAAATCCCTCAAGGAAGGTAGAGGTTCAAGAAATTTAATATTATTTTTTTTTTCTTGTGAGGTCATGACCTCTATCACTGCTACCTTTTGGCCTAAAGCAATTAATAGGTTTAGCCTGACATCTGTCAAGCACTCACCTCAAAGGCTCTTCATAAGTGAGAAAATAACTCTGTAGTGATTCCAAGTAATCTTCTTCACTCACTAAAAAGTCAGAGAGCAGGACACTTTGATTATCTGCAAGGACAAATAATTATGAACATAAAAGTTAAAGTACCTGTCTGCACATAACTATCCCTTTCACCATATTCACTCAACTTGATATTGCAATGTTCAGAATACCCCTCTGGTATACCAAAACTTACAGGGTTTGGGTATTCATGAGTGAAAGGCTAACCTGTATCCACACAACATGGACACTAAGGCCATACAGTGTTAAAAGGTTACCAGGTCACTCTAAGTAGGATAGACAGAGTGCTGAGGTTGTGAGACAAGTAAGTGAGTAAACAATTTAAATTGGGGTTGCATTGTTCTGTACACAACATTATACACTTAGGCCATAATGCAAAGTAGGCTAGGCCATGTACATCTATTTTAAAAAGTGTGGTAGGTCTATTTTAATTGTTTCATTTGAAGAGTACATGTCTGCCTTTCTCAGCATCTGTTCTGATATACTCTTAACAAACTAGCAATGCAGAAACCTCTGACAGGTGTTGTAGCTGCTTTGTCTGTCCCTCTTTACACAGTTAGAACTAACATACCACATGAGCTTCTGCAAAACTTCTATTTATTCCAGATATTGTAGAAAGGTAAACCTGGTCATCCGCAGATTCTTCTTAAAATACTTGGGTCACCTTCAAGGCTTTTCTGTTCATTTAGGAACCAAAATTTCACCTTTGACCTTCTAATACAACATATTACTTGACCTATTTGGTCGCACATAGTGATAAAATAAAAATGATTAACTGACAAGGATATGGGAAGAAAGATGTGGAGGCATTGGTGAGAGGTGTAAACTTTGGTACCATTCCCACACAAGTATGACCATGAAAAGCTTCTAAAGAAGTACACATTTAGAAATATTGCCCCCTTTTTATCCTTCAGCAGCAGAAACTTAGCAAACAGTAATAGCTAAGAATGCTGAGCAAGCAGAAAAGAAGGTAATCAATAACTTCAATGACAGACATCAGGCACCAGTCCAATTGAATAGATATGATGAGACCAACTGTAAATTACCAACAGTGCAAACAACAATAGATACCAATTAAAACTTATAACATCCTAGTACTTCAACCAACCTGAAAAATACTCAGCTCTACTTCTGGAAAAAATCTAACAAAATATTTGTGACTGTACAAACACTGGCTCAACATCAGTGTAAACATAGACCAACTCATGGGACAAAGGGCTCAATACCCATGAAGGCCATCAGGAATCAAATCTGGGTCCTTGCCCAGATTATTGACCCTCCTGGAATGACCTCCTAGATGAAATAGAAGAGCACAGAAATAACCTGTCAAGTTGGTAACTCTTTGTTTTCAAATAAGCAGATGTTCCAACAACATACAGACACACTGCAATGTAATGATCAAAGTGGACTGTAAATAACAAGGCAGGGCTAGTTTTAAATGATGTATTTTAGTTTTAAGAATGTGTCACCAGTAACAAACGTCTGCCAGTCTGAGCTAACAGTGTGTACAGTAAATGATACAATGAAATTATACATCAAGTGACAAGGCTTAAAGATCTGCTTTATTGCTCCAATTATAGCAAGCTATAGCTAGGAAAGTTTTGTGATTACGTAATCGACCTGCCAGACTCTAAAATTAGCCTGCATAACTTCTTTACATCATTTGGCTCTTGGTGTAAACACTGTGTGGAAATATGTTCATGTCTAAAGTGTAGTTAAGCATACAGCATTCACACAAAGGCCCTCATACAAAAAAATAAGTATGCGGCAGGCATTGCAGACTAATTGGTAAAAAGAGGTCATTTTACGACCAAGGCATGTCGATTACGTATTAAATCTCAAGAAACTTTTCAACGATAGCGTGTTGGGGTCTATACAGCAGACCTTTAACCACTCAAGAGACTTAATGGTTAAATAAATCAGTTATGGTGAAAACTCTCCTTTAAATGTCTCACATCATGCTAATGGTGGGCAACAGAAAACTCTATAGTGGTTTGAAAGGCCAAACAAAGTTTATAGCATAACACCTGTGTAGAAACAATTTTTGATATGCATATTTTTGCCACAATTAGGTGATTGTGGCTTCCTCTCAATGTATTTATTAGTGCAGTAGTTGCGTAGTGTACATTATAAGCGGGCTGCTGTGCACATTAATCCGCTCCTAACAAAAGTACAGTTTGTACAAAATGATACTATTGTGTGCTGAGTCACAGTTATGGCCGGGTGATTGAATGGCTTCTGTTAAATAGGCCTATTGTTAAGGACACAGTTCAAAATGTTTGTATCACAGGCTAATAACAAGGTTATCAGAGCACCGAATAGATGCCATTGAATTCTAGACCATTGGTTTCTAGACCAAAATATTTGCAACGTAATTCTTTGAACAAAAGCAACCTTTTTCCTGAAGAAGAACTATCCATTGCAAACTATCAGTAAATTATGCAAATTTTACTGATACTGCCAACGGACCAATATCAATGATATCGGCCAACACCGATATGCATGTCAATAATCGGCCCAACACTAGTTGCAATGGTGGGAAGAGAAACATCGGTGTCATTAAAAGACAGTGTCTGGTGCTTGACATTACCAATTGTGCCAGGTTAACTAGGTGAGAAAGTACATGATTTGAGCAGAGACAGGTGTGATAGAAGAAACAGAGCTCAGCTTCCATCATGTTCAAATCTCAAAGTGAAGACAACAAATTCAGTAATTAGATCAATTTTACGTAGGTAGTTTTAAGTGGATTGCAATCCTACTAATAAGTGCAATAATCCAGCAGTATTCCAGTCAAGTGATACCCTCTCTAAAAAGTACCTGGTACTTTCAGTTTCAGTGGAAGCAGGCCATGCCTAATGCACACGCTAAGTATGGTTTCACTGAAATTAAGGGGAAAAATTAACATTCTCCTCCACAAACCAGTACTAGTGAAGTCCATACAACAAGACTCTACATATAAGTCTGCTTCTTAGGTGTTTTTTTGTTTATTGATTTGTTTTAAGTTTACTCATGGTTAAAATGTGGGATGTCTTGCTATGATAAGGGAGATTTCTAATGGTAAAAGTAAAGTCAGGGAGGTTGCCAGCTCTCATTTTGTCTGGTGTGTGAATGTTGTAGTGTTAATAGCCAGCTGAATATGTTAGTTTCTCTGACATTTCCCATTCATATCTTCAACAGGGCTACTTTGGCACAAATATTTGCAAATGCCACCTCTATTATGAAGAAATCCAACTAACTAATGAACTCACATACAACATTACAGTTTAAGTTAAGCAATTGCTGGCTCATTTTCCCTTTGGCTAATGGGAAAGCAACTCTCACAATATTAACATACACTGAGCAATAGCCTACAATAACAGTCTAATCCTCAACTTCAGTAACTGCAGATATCACAATAACCTTTGGCCAAAAAAAACCCCCAAAAAAGTTCTTAATTGTAAAATCATAAAACTACGATCAATTTTCTAAATGACAGAACAGGTGCAAGTTTGACTTACAAAACAATCATTGGTATAAACCCAGTATGCTGGATCTCTATTGGGCCAGTGCTTAATGTTCATGTGACAAATGGCTACTAACCAATGTGCAGGGACTAGAAATTTATTGCAATGAACGTTAAACTGTTATTATTCATTCTGTGATTAGAACAGTAACAAATGCATGGAGTCAGCTATCACAGGCTCTAGCTATCAGAGGCTCTAGCTATCAGAGGCTCTAGCTATCAGAGGCTCTAGCTATCAGAGGCTCTAGCTATCACAGGCTCTAGCTATCACAGGCTCTAGCTATCACAGGCTCTAGCTATCACAGGCTCTAGCTATCACAGGCTCTAGTAACATTGCAATTAGGAAAATTGTCTATGCCTAAATATCTCATAGAAATGCTTGATGCTGTATCTGTGTTACACATTAGTTGTGACACTTTCTCAATTATAAGTTCTCAGGCAATTGATCATGGTTGATTTAGCCCAGAATAAACTTTGCACTGGTCAATGTTCCTTACCTCTGGCAAACAACGAATTGGTCATTCGCTCCTCAAACTGAATCTGATGGCCCTCTACTAGGATGGCTTCAGCATCCTCATTGAGGTGGGCCTTGGTGAGAGCTAGCTTTATTCTGCATTCAGGGAGCCTGTACTCCATAGCTGCAGCCGAGACAAGGTCCTTGATTCTCATGCCCACTTCACCAGTTAGCTACATTCGGATGAAAGTAAAAAGTTCATGGATAACAAATATCAACAATTTGAGAAATAGACAAGAAAGATAAAAACATTTAACAGAGATTGGTGTCAAGCATGAACTGCATAGGTATGACCAGTGTTAAGTTTGAGTTCAAACAGGTACAAATAGCAGTTATGGAAGATCTCTTGTTTGCAATGGTTTTCTGACTAAACAAGGCAGGCATTTTGTGACAAGTTCGATGTGTTTAGCTCCAAAGGCAAAGAAAGTTTTATTGGTTTGTGCAGCTATGAATGAGGATACTTACCTGTCTCATCTAGATATGATAGTCAAAATGTGAATGATTTTGTAAGCAAGCCAGATCAGAGTTGGTATGTATAGATGAGACCCTGATACATACATAGATATTTGTCAATGATGCAATTGAACACAAAAGAACCGTTACACCTGTTCAGTCTACATTATCTTTCTACATTTCCAGTAAACTGCACGTTACAAAAAGTATCCAATATGATTAAGTTGCATAAACTCATAACAAGACGTGCTCGTAAAGAAAGAAAAGGAAACTCACGCAGAGGTCAAGACCATTTGTATTAACAAGAACTTGAGTGTTGTCACACATTTTGAAAACAAGAAAGAAGTCCAAATAGAAGTCCAAGAGATTTCAACAAGGATTACACAAGAAAGCTACATACAGTATGATCCACTTATCCCATTGATCCGATACATTACAGTCTGCTACAACATTCAATGTGCACAGCGTGTTGTTTTAGTAATAAAGAGATTGTTCGACAAGACTGATTGGATTGGACATTACCCAGAAGCTCCTGGGAACAAAAAGAAGGTTTTAATTTGGAAGGGAAGTTAAGGAAATCATCACGTTTCAGATAGACCGGTTATGATGAAATTGTGTCCTAGAACAACAGGGCGAAAGAGAGTGGATACCCATTATGGAAATTTGACTTTATCAGGAAATTTGATTAATACTTTCCAAGGATGTGTGAAAAGGCAATAATGACCTAACAAATAATTATTGAATACAGATGTCACAAGAGCCACAGAGAATGCATGAATTCTTTCTGTTGTTTCTATCATTTTCCTTTAATAGATCCAAAATAACAATGGAAAATGAAATCTTAAATCCTGAAGATAAATAAATTCAAGACGGGCCAAGTTCTACATGGGTGGAGTCAAAGGACTATCACATTTTCTGTATACAACATGAATAGGGTATTGGTGTTACTGTATACAATATGAAGAGGGTATTGGTGTTACTGTATACAACATGAATAGGGTATTGGTGTTACTGTATACAACATGAAGAGGGCATTGGTGTTACTGTATACAACATGAAGAGGGCATTGATGTTACTGTATACAATATGAAGAGGGTATTGGTGTTACTGTATACAACATGAATATGGTATTGGTGTTACTGTATACAACATGTAGAGGGTATTGGTGTTGCTGTTTATTTACTCCCTCTTTATCAGACAGAGTTTTGAATGTTTGATATCTGTTAACAAATGTTCATTTAATCAAACTTTGAACTACTTTAATCATGTAACATTAGTTTCAAATAATTACTGATTGTTTTCTGGAACCTTTGAATCAATATTAGTTGTATTCTTAGATATCTGTCGCTACAGACCTTCTTCCAGTAACATGACTAGTACATGTATGCAATACACACCATTCTCTTCATTATGTAGTATTGATCTACACCTACAATGCAATGGTTGTGTTGCCAACATGCAGGAGATGGATTGGATGCATTGCACTGTGCTGGAGTAAAAGAAAACATGATGACACCTGAGGTCTGCAAGTGTGTTTGACTTACAATGTGTTTTGACGTAAATGTGATAAAGCAAGGTGTGCAGGGATAGGAAGGTGCTGTAAATTACTAAAGAATTGTCCACTCGGCAATACTTCTCAGCTATGAATAACACAGCCATCATCCTTGGACAAGCTGGTAATGTCTTGGCAAGAGATGTCAAAGTTAATAACCTTGTTTAGCTTATCAACACTCTATTTAGTTGATTTAGTTTATAGTTTCTCCATGGAATAAATGCAAAACTGTAAGACAGCACATTTTCTGTTACTATCTTTTAGATCTAATGTAGTGACCACGCCATGGATTTATTGCTGTCCATGTTCCTTCCTTTTCCAGCAGGTTGACATGTCTTAAAGAGACTACATTAATGAATGATTTGAACAGAACAGGTAGAATAGTATTTTCTCAACATCACAAACTGTGCTTACAATGATGTGGCCAAGAAGAATAAATTTGCAATGACATTAACAGGGGAGAAGGAAAGAAGATCCAGGCTAGAGAACTAAAGAATTAAAATAAATCATATTCACACAAAACCATATCTAACATTAGGAGCATACTGTTTGTATTTCCAGCCAGCAATGTGAAATATTGTTGTAATTATTATAAGTGTTATAATGGATATGACCCAAATATGCCTTCATAGTGAAGCCTGATTTCACTGATCATACCAAGTTATTATACATATATTGAAGCCTATTGGTACCACACCCAAAAAACACACTGATATAAACATTATGATAAGTATATACCTGTATATACCTTTGCAATATATTTTCAGTTCATGAGAAACGTCTGGTAACCCTAGCCTTCGAACTCCAAAAGGGTTCGAAGAAATGTAACTCTTTAGCCCTGAATGGATTGCATGTACAAGGTAGTGTTCACCTGCCACTGATATGAAGATTTTTTTTTTAACCAACAACATTATTTCACCAAAATTATTTAATAATCACATCTTACTATGATAAATTAGTCTCAACTATCTGAGTCAAAATATATTAATCACATTCAAAACTCAAACAAACATGGAACAAACAGCCAAGTATATAAAAGAAGCCATCAGTGTTTATTGGTTCTTAGCACTTGATTAGTACTGAGTTAACCTAGTAGCCAGTGAAGCCAGAACTTTGAGAACATGCAAATCAACACTGATATCCTGCTTTTAAGGTACGCAAAGGAAGTTCATTTAAAAATGATGTAAAATAGGTCAAAGTTATAAGTTGTGGATAATAACTTGACATCATAAATGACAGAAATTTTTCCTCCCAGAAAATCATGCCCAAGGATTACAGGTCAGCAGGCTCATGGGAAAGGTCAAGGTAAAAACTTGGATGATTGAATATTTTTTAAAAGATGTCATATTACAATCACGAGTAAGGAATGCTGTGGGCAAACAATTACTGAGTAACAGCCAACCAATGAAAAGCAATCAAATTCTTCAGAGCTTTAGGTGACAATAGTTGTGTTAATATACTGTGCTTCATTGTATTATTTCACAATGCTTGACAATGAATGCAGAAAAGGGCTACATTGCACTAGTGCACTGATTCTACACACAACAGTTGAACACCCTGACACATAACCTCCAGATGTCCACTACACGATTTTGAGAGTCACGAAGTCATCTGAAGTAGAGAATTAAGTCATGGAAGTTCCTGTCACTCAAAGTCATATTAGCATATTAGGGTTAAAAGGTCCTAGCTGACAGGAGCAGCCTTCATTCGGCAGGCTATGGTCCATGATTCATTTATTTCACAAGTTAATGTAATCTTCAATAAATCAATGTTATAGATGTTCAAAAGAAATTATTGTATTCTACAAAACCAGGTTCATCTGAGTATGACAACTAAGCACAATGATTACCATTTATGAGTTTACTTCCAACAAGTTAAACATGCAAATTGTAAGCACACTGAAGAGCAACTCTTTACTGATGACATTAGATAGACTGCAGGAAACTATTTGACATAATTGGGATCTAGGCATACCAAATTTCAGATTCATTTTCCCAGTGGGATTTCTATTCATTAAAGAATGTGGTTGGTCAGTGTTCTTTGTTCACATTAACTATCTTCCAGTGTTTCTAGAAAGAGCTACTTCTAATATGTGAGATATTATTATTCATAAGTTTAATCCAGTACAGACAACTTTGAATCCAACATAGTTAATGTAATGCTTTTCAATGGCAAAGCTTTTCATGTTTTTCATATTTTCTGGTAAGGTTTTGGTATGCTAAAGTAAGAGATTGTATCTCCTTTACTGGTGGGGTATATTCCCATTAGGTTATTGTAAAGTCATGCAAAGTGTAGATTTATGGGTGTCATTTATCTGGTAGCATCTGGTAAAGGCTACACAATTGAAAGTCACTTCCAATACAATATGAACATTCGATAGATTTTATTGCTGATTTTGTATGTTCATTGCTAAGAACACATTATCAAGGCTTGGCAAGAACAGAAAAAGACATTACTCATCCTTGACTTTTGAATTCAACATTAAATTCAAGGGAATGAAAAACAGCTAAAATGTCAGTCTCTGAAATAACTGGCTCAGTGCCAAGATGAATTTGACACGGATTCAAGTTGATGATTTTGAGGTTGTGGTTTATTATGGTAATTTGCATCTTCAAGTTCCCTGTTAAGTCTATGGATGAACCGAGTGTATTACATTTTAAAAGCCATGTACTAAACACCTGTTTTAAATACCCAGACTAGTAATTGAGTCTGGGCTTCATGTTCCTACAAACATATATAGTTGAATTCATATTATTTGACTAGAAAGCAAGATTCATTTGAATAACTGTCCTCTAGTAAACAACACTCCATTGATCTCAAGAGACCTTCTTCACCCTCCTACATCCTCTTCACAATCCCCTCTAAGTGGTCCTTTCAAGCAGAATAAACACACACAATGGTTCCATGACAATAGACAGACAATGGATGACCAAACACTATAAGTCACCTTGCTCAACATTTGCTGCAAAGGCCATAACAAACGACGGACCAATTGATGAAGTAAGAATATTCACTACAAGAGATTCAAGTCAGCCAACTTTTTCAAAATCAAACCACAGTTCATAATGAGATTAGGTTTGGCAAAGAGGTTCCCTTCCCAAGGATAGTAGTCTAGGCAGAACTGGGATGTTAAACCATATAGCAATATACTTCAATTTGGAAGGGCAGTGTTACAGAAATCTTCCATTGGTGCAGTCCATATTATTGAAGCTTTGTCATAATCACAGTCCTAATGTAATAGGACTGAAAAATGGGTGAAGTTTAGGAATGTTTGCTGCAAAGTGTGGCTTCCCAGAATGACTGTTAAAATGTTAGATTTATCACTTCTTAGTAATAATTCCTATCTCCACACAACAAAAGGATGCTCACTCTGTGATCAAGAAAAGTTAAGCATTGCTGACCACTTCTGGAAATAGCCATTTTCAATCTATCAACCTCCTCATTCTAAACCCCTGAGTGTGTTTCTAAGAGGGCAAGTCTATGATTGTATAAGATTGAATGGTGAATAACCATCTCCTCGGAGATATTGTTGTAGTCTATCTAGAATGGAAAGGAGTAGAAATTGGACAACTAGAGGGCACAGTGCTAAAGGTGTCCAGTCATGTTGTTTAGGTAGATAGGAAAGTCCATATGGATACTGGACAC
>JAAAKB020255453.1:0-10527 GCA_010014835.2 Apostichopus leukothele | reverse complement strand
GGGTAGTAACAATGATACATTGGCCAGTGGGATATTAACACTGATACATTGGCCAGTGGGGTATTAACACTGATACATTGGCCAGTGTGGTATTAACACTGATACATTGGCCAGTGGTGTATTAACACTGATACATTGGCCAGTGGTGTATTAACACTGATACAATGGCCTCAGTGGGTTGTTGTATTTTCATTAACTATTTCCATAGACAAAATTCAACAATTCATTTAACCATATTTCCATATAAAATCAATGTGAGATGTCAGCATCACACTCTTTAAATGCTACTTGCGAAAGTGATTACCTCGTAAAGAACTCTGTTTTTGTCATCAAATGCACTTGCACATATATACTACTAGAGAAGTACTTGTACAATTGTGTGATATGTAACTTAAAAGATGAATGAAAAACTCAGAACATCAATCAAAGTGTCAAAAAAGTTGTCAGAAAATGAAATGATAAATGTCAAGAGAGACATCTGCAATAATAACTGTAGATAGAATTTATAATTAAAAACTATTGCTTTTGTCGGTAATAAACATGTAAATAAAAATGGTTTGTATTTTAATCCCTTTGTGTATATTGTATCAACAGTAAGCACATTTTAACAAACAAATGATCTAAATAAGATCATCCAATATAAATTTTAATGAGCTCTACAAAAATATGTATATAGAAAATGACTAAGAATTATGTAACAAGTGGATCCAATAAAGGACTGTATATGCTGATTTAAGTTATTTATAACCACAATAAGTCAAAGGTCCCATGTTTGCCAAGAAGCAATTGATCTTGAAATGCTCCTTTAAAATATTAACCAATCAATAGTAACCTTCATCTAAGCCTAATGGAAAACATTTTATGACAAGAAAATAGATCTGTGAATTGATGATGAAAAGAACTCATACTGCAATCAATTTTCCTGCAGGCCTATATCCACTGGTGCACCAAGTAAAATCAGGACTGACCATACTTTAATTGTATTTCTTTTAACTGTAGGTCACAAACTGTGAACACTTTTGAAATGATCTTTCTGCCTTCCTCGGTGGCCTGTTAATTGACTTTAACTGGATTTGACCAATATGTATGCAATTTTCTCCACAGTGACTTGTTCTCATTATGCTGTTTGGTGTGGATAGATTTATACTGCAGTATGAAGATAAAATGATATTATATGATACTTAATACTTGCAGATGAAGGAATTAGATCTGAAATAAGCAAACTTATTTGCATTGATATTAGTTTTGATCCAGCATATAGTTTTTCTTGTTGCTCATAATGTTATGACACATGAATAATTTGCAAGGAAATGCAATTAGTAGAAACCACTTTTAGAGTAACGGGAGTGCATAGGATGGAAAACTGAAATGAATTCATCATGGAGAGGAACTAATAGTGAGTTAGCCTTATGTATGACTGTATTGCTTGAAACACTGAACTGTACATGCCACCAGTATGGAACCTATCATGTAAATTGTAAACAATCAGAGCTAATAACTCTTATGCTTAGACATTAGTTCTCTACATGTATGCCCTCCCACATTTGGTTTTCCCTCTAGAAGGGCCTTTGGGATGCCCTGGGTCTGTGTAACATTGGAGGTAATGCCTACAGTCTGTGTTACAAAATGCAAAGTTCATATGATTTGGTCAAATGAACTAGAAGATTTCTGTTTGAGCTGAGTAGAGTATGTTCTACTTGACAAATATGTATCTTGGTTGGATATTACACAGTAAGTATAGTTGTGATTCAAGGATATCCCATCATGCTCATGCTTCTGTACAAAAATCACTTAAATTAGACTTTGAAAAGTTGACTATTGACAAAAAACAAAACAAAAATTATGGCATATATTTTCTGAATTATTAGGCAACATGTCTCATTTAAAATGATACAATTGTACATAGGAAGTATAATAAATAATTGAATATCTGGTAACAACAGAAATGACCACAGTAGCAACAAAATGACAGGCATTATCTTTACTTTAGTAAAAGAATGAAAATCTTTTTTGGGTTTAATGTAAATACAATGTGCTATTTATGTACCGACAAAGTATGGTTAAACAAATTACCTTGACAGCTAAGTGAACATACCAGTTGTGTCACAACTAAGGACAAACAAGATTATGAAAGGACATCACAGATCACTATTAATCCATTGTCAATATTGTATACAGCAATGTTCTTTCCTTTCCTGTAGTTAGTGTCATATTCTCTTTATTGCATTGTCAGGATGTATTACAGTAATGTATCAGTATGAACTTATTTTGGTATAAATGGACCTTGCAGTGAACTTGCACGGATAAGATAAAATAAGATCAACTTTATGAAACCCAACAAAGGGTAATTGAATGCTCGCATAAAACAGTAAACAGTATACAAAAATATATTAAAAAAATAACATGATAAAGATATTTACAAACAATCCTAAAACTAGACTATGGACAAGGCAAGATATTGGAACAGTCCTAACAATCGGTACCAAACAGGCAAGCTTTAGCGTTTGAAATTTAAGTTGTGAAGTTTCTGAAGTTTAATGCATTGTGGAATAAATGAGGAGGAGTGTCGATTTGTACTGGCCAATGGCAAACAGCATTCTACCATTTTGAGTGATCACTGCCTTATTCAGAAGCACATGAATTGGGTGGCTGTCATCATGCATAGTCTGTCTAGTTTAACCTCTAGAAGTTGTTAGTAGGACATGACGCCAATATTGGCTGACTTTCCCCGATCACACAACTAATAATGCCTTCAATACGGTGTTTATCTTCGTTACTCCTATGGTTACAGAAGCTTCGAATACTCTGGCTCTTATCTCTGGAACAATTTGCCAGATCACATTCGTACATGCTTTAAACTTTCTACATTCAAAAGTCTACTTAAAACCCATCTTTTCACTTGTTCTTTTGTAAATTAATCTGCTTTCTTTGTAAAGCCTTGAGCAGTGACTTGTGTCTACTGATTTGGCGCTATTTAAGTCTCATTATTATTATTATTATTATTACAGGATGCCGATGGTGCCTCAGCTCTGGCTGCCGCTCTGCGGAATAAAAGGTCACTGTGGGCCAGTCACGGAGAGACAGGAGAAAGACAGGGAATGCAGCGACCTGACGATGACCTCGTAGAAAATGGAATCTCATCCTTGAGCCTTAACGGTGAGTGAAGTTACCTCTGCGTCCAGAATGTTGTACAGATAGAGTCGTTGGAAATCCTTACTGGCTGCATGCGTTCAATGCGGATCCATCTATTTGAAAACATTTAATCTAAGTTAACTGGTATCGATGATAGGAAGTTTAGAAAGGATACAATGGTAGTATTAACAGAGCGAAGGCAACGAATCCCCACTTGAGAGTTTACGTCTGTTTCCATTACCTGTAGATGCTGAAGAACCCACAGAAGTCTCCGCGACCGCAAACGGTTACTTACAAAATGGTCACTTAAATGAGTTTGAAGAGGAGGAAGACTGGGATAAAGATCTAGAGGATGTGTCACCATACGGTATGCTAATTTTTGAAAATGAATATGCATGTTTTGTTGCACAGCAACCATTCATAAAATAATTTGTGAAGGGTTATTCCACTGGCAGACAAATATGACACTTATTTGGAAGAGAAAGAGAAAATTCATTATCTCGTTGATAACTCTAGATATGGTTGTTTAAGGGTGAAGTATTTTCTACCATATAAAAGCCTTACTTACTTCAGGAATTGAATCAGGTAGGTGGACAGTGATGTTACCATGATTGATCTTCTATGAACAGTTTAATTATCTACTGTAAGATTGCTGTTGACTTTCTATTGGATTATAATCAAGAAAACCCATTTGTGAATGCCTTTAGAACATCAAGATTGACATCATTAGCTTCCAATTCGTAACAGGCCTAGCTTAGCATATCACTTCCGAGAAAAACTCGGATAGACTTTCAGTTTTATTGGATATTTCCTGCTTAAACAGGTGACACGGACATTTACCAGCATCCAGTGTCGAGGAACGTCCCAAGAGGCCAACCAGCCGTCGACTTTTACTTTCTGCCGTCCGAAGAACATGCTCAAGAGACACCACCGACGGTCTTCCACACTGAAGTACAAGATGGTCAGTTTGATGATGCAGATTGACATGCCCTGCTAGATGAACGGAAGGAACTTGCGACAAGTTCAGAGATGCTTAAAACGCTGCATTGCTTGATTGTGTGATAGATGAAACCGTCATGGCCGTAGTTTTGAATTTCACGTTTGGATCATATATATATAACAACTGGATTTAGGATTGAGTTTTGCTCAAAGAAAGAAAAAAAAGGAATTGAGGGATATTGCTGTCAGGCACGTATGATGTTAAAAGGCTTTGGGTTTGCATTCGAGTGTCTGTAGAAAGCAAGGATGTTGATGTCAGATGCTCCTCTGCGTTTAATATATCAGTACATAAACTGTTGCTGACATGTTTGCAAACAGTCTGAAAGTGTCAAATGGTGCTATGCATGCTTAAAATTTACCGTAATATCTCACTGCTCTATCCAGTACAGTCTCTAAGAAGTATGTATGCAAAGTATCGCACATATGTATTTCTGTCGAATATTAAACCTATATACATCAGTAATCTTGGAAAACGTAAGGAAAAATCCTTCTTTAAATTCTTCTTACGTTCATTGCTACTTTTACATTTTTCATTTTTGAGGAAAAAAAATATGCAATTTTGTCTGGAGCTGACAATTTTGGATGTATACTCTTGTGTGATTTGTAATTTTTAGTTAAATTTGCAAATTGAATGGTAGTAGTTACAAAAATAATTGAGTTGCAATTGTTAGGCCTACTATAGGTAGCCTAACATTATGCCTCATCAGTGTGTAGGCTTCACAATAGACTAAACCATAGACCATGTTTTGGTCTAGACAAAGGCTGGAATTTGATATTTTGAAAAGCTTGGGTGCCATAATATAACCTTCCACAGTTTGTATGCCTTTTTGTAGAGAGCAAAGTTTATTTGATAACATATAGATGCAACGTGTAGTTATTTCAACAGAGATGTGGAAATGGAACAGTTGGTCAAGGGCTCCTCAAAGAGTTAAGAGTGATGATAACACTAATGATGCCTGTTAAGACCACTGCCTAGACCATCATGACCTAGTTTGTTTATTGTCATGAAGACACATGGAGTTACAATTGACCCCCGCACACTGTCCAACTGATCAATGCACACACAGACTGTTGGCTGCTAATTAACGAATTAAGCTCGCATACTCATTTATTATCCTGTCTTTGTTTACATTTGTTTGAAAAGATGCAAAATCTTGATCAGTCCCGGCTTAAGCACACATACCCTGCCCAACTATCCACAAAGTTTCCAGTCATGTTGAGCTGTGATTGGTCGGGCAGTATGGGGCAGGCTGGAGAGAATGCCTACCAGATAAAATTGTCCACTGTTGTCATGCAGCAAATTTTATATGTTTTTCCAATAAGACTGGGGTAATATGTGTTTTTTTCAAATTCGTTGAAGAAAACAATGCTAATTTCTTACATGTAACTTCAAGAATGTGTTTTGCTTCCTTCCTATGAAACATCAAATAAGAATATACGGTATAAAAGAAGATTTGGTAACTTCTTCACTTTGGGCTGAATTATGAAATAACATTCCACAGTAAATGGGATACTGCATATCCATACAAGACAGAGTATAAAAATGTCAAGTTATGCCCAGGCACTTACCCACCAAGTTGAATTTCATCGTACAAATGGTTAGGAGTAAGCGAAACACATCTTTGCACTGTCGTCCAAGTTTGACATTACAGCTCATTTACTTCACAATTAAAGAGCTGTTTACTTGCAAAGTCCAAATATGTCACAAAACATTTGCGAGATGTAAAATGCTGTAACTTTACTTTTAAAGCAGTACGATGGTTAAGCACGAGCCAATATGCTTTGTGTAGATGTAGAATCATACAGTTACATCAGAGTGGAACAGCCTTGGTAGTTATTTCTTTGCCTTTTAATTATTGTTTCTAAAATTTATTTATCCATTTAATTGTGATCTGTTCACCTGTCTGGATTTCATCCCTCCAAAGGACTCTATGTGTGGTTTTTTAAGGAGTGGATTTTAAAGCAGATTTTTAACAAGTTTTTCTTCTAGTTTTATTAATATTATTCTCGATGTGGTTTTTTCAACAAGCCTTTCTCAGATTTTACTGAACCTCTGGTAGCTTTATTTGTTAGGTTTTGTATGAAGACTAGGCAAGTCATTCTTAATTTCAAGTTTCAGAAGTATTTTGTGTGATCAATTCGTCAGGCTTGTGCTCAGGGATTATTTTTGATAAGTTTGTTATCCTTTGTTCATTAAAACTCTTTTTAACTTTTAATTGCAATTTATTCTTTCTGTTGCTAATTCAACCTAAATGGAGAGATATTTTTTTTATGACTTACTTTACACTTTTTCTCTCTGTGAATTGATTTTGGAATTCAATGGAGTGGTCTTAAGGGCATTTTGAAGAAGCTTTTAATGTTACAGTTAAAATGAGTCATTCATTTATTCACTAGAATGTGTCTAGTCATCTATTGAGTGAAGACATTTCAAACTTTTTTGTACTTCTTATAAAAGTTGCTCATCCTTTATTCTTTGGTTAGAAAAGATTTTTTGTTTGTTTTGGTGTATCACCTATTTATACTTTCTCATACCTCCTGTTTGCCATTGTTCTTCCATCCCCCTAAAAACAAAAGCCAAATTTGCATAATCCATACATGAAGTCAGAAAGAAACAAAGCCACACAAGTCAAATGCGAGATTTCAGCTTCACTCAGTGAAGTCTTTATTATTTGAAAAGGTTTAAACAAAATTACTACAAAAACTAGTTTTTATTAGTACTGATAATATGGTATAATATTGATTAACCCTCTGTTGATCTAAACTGCAGACTGAGTTTCCTTATCACTGTCTCTGGTGAAATTTGTACAAAACAGTAAAAAGTTTTGAACCTTAGATCACCATGCTCAACAGAAATAATCTGGACTGAAGCAGCCCCTACTCCCACCCCAACCACAAAGAAATAAAACTAGATCCCATAACAAAAATTCTGGGCCATTCAAGCAACATCTTCTAAGTGAGGTATTATCCTCTGTTGCAGTGTTTGTTTGTTAGATTATTCCATGTTAGTTACCTCTCGTTAGTAAACCGATTGAAGAATTCACACGACTACCCAGACAAAATTAATGCCCCTTGGTTGAATAACGTAATGCTACCTATAAAAGTGATTTTCAAATGAATTCCAATAAATTATCTATGGATGGAAATTAGTCTCAAAATCAGTAATGTTTATAAAAGGTACTGTATCAGTCATCAAGGTATTAAAATATTATTATTTGTCACTTAAAGAGACCATTGTTTAATATATATATATATATATATATTACGACTGAAACATCTAGAAAATATCTTGACAAAAAAGACATTGTTTCTTTGTGCTGACCAGTTCTCTAACTGTGCAATATTCTAGAGATGAAGTTGCACGGTTATCAATAACTGAATATAGGGACGGGTTTGCATAGATAAAAGATGAATTACACATGCACCATTGAATCTAAACATATCATTTTTAATTTACAAATTTTCACACACTATTAATGATATACAGATCTCTCTCACTGGCAGCTCTCATGAATCATGCGAATAGATCTACTGGCATTATTAAATATTCTTTATTCTCTGATGTCATTTTCTCTATGATACTAATTTTGAAGCTCTTGAAAAGGCAAGGTTGCAGTTTTTGTCAGTGACTCATTTTCATATCAACATCACTGATAATAAGAGATAAAAATGGTCATTCCCTACCCAGTTGGGACAATTTTTTGTTTGTATACTGTTAATCCATGTCTAGCTTCAAAGCACTCAAACCGACAGTTTTGAGCAGTTATGAATATCATGTTTCTATCAGATGAAGGTTTTGGAACTGTTCATACTGTCAGTACCAGTGGTCTGAAGCACAACACAGGAGGACAGTATATCAGAGTAATTAGCATCGGAAAATTGTCCCAACTGGCTGGTCATTGACAAATGTCCAATGAATATTCATAGCTTTGATTGGCGAGAAGTCATCATGCTGAAGGAGTGGTTGGAGGTCATCCACTCCCCGCCGTCTACGATCATGGTGTGTCCTGTGATGTAGCTGGCGACCGGTGTCAGTAGATAGAGGACCGCATATGCAATGTCCAACTTGTTGCCCAGTTTCAAGAGAGGTGTGTTCTGGCTGATAACTTCTTGCATATTGCCAGCTGTAAATATTGAATAAAGTACATCAGCAGCTTTGAGGATAAATAAGTCACTTTTTCCGAGTACACCATTAATACACAATTAACCCTTCATATAAATATACTGCTAACCGGGGACGATTTGGGTTGAAACTAAGGTCACGAGATGTCCCCGATTTTCCGGGTCACTATTTTCAAGTACACCATTAATATGCAATTAACCCTTTGTATAAATATACTGTTAACCGGGGAACGATTTGGGTTTATACTGAGGTAACGAGATGTCCCCGATTTTCCGGGGACAGTCCCTGGATTTAATGGGTCGTCCCCGGATTATTCCCTAAGTTAGTAGAATATATGAACATTCATGAAGTATATTACAGAGTTGTTAGTAATAACCCGACCAGTCACTTACCAAGTCTGGTCATTCCTTCCGTTTCTGCTATTGGACCGGGAGCAACTCCTACCACTCTGACTCCGATTTGACCCCACTCAGATGCGAGACATTTAGTGAGTGTGTCTGCAAGGATATTACAACAGGAAAGCAAGAAGACATAAAAGATGATGGACAGGCTTGCATTTGTAAGTATACTGTACCATTGTTTCTGAGGAGTGTATTCATTCTAGGTTTTTTTGTCTTTTCTTACTGAAAAGTAATTAGACCGACATTATCTCATCAGTTTTAAACAAGTAAGAAGGGAAGGAGGATGGTTCAGTGGGAAGATTTTAATCTTTCAGATCAAGAAAAAATAGTGTAGTTTTCATTTCTAAATAGGTAGCCTCACGAGTACAAAGTTGAAAATTTAAGCCAAAACTGCATTTTCAGCTAAATGTTATGCTACTGTAAATGTGTACTGTATATGTACAGTGTTTTCTACTGTACAAGTGCACACCCAGTTGGGACAATGTTTTCTATACTGTAGTGCCATGTCTCGCTTCAGAGCACTCATCTGTATTGTCAGTACGAGCAGTATGAATATCATGTTTCTATCAAATCAAGGTTAGGAACTGCTTGCACTGTCAATACCAGTGCTTTGAAAGCATGATATTGGAGTACAGTTTAGAGAGGTATCAGCATTAGGAAATTGTCCCAACTGGCTGAAGTGCAGCATTTATATATGAATATTCATAATTTGTTTATGCAAAACTGTTTAAAACCAAGCCTCAGCATGCCTGATATATTTGGTGACGTAAAGACACCACAGTAACTGCCGACTCATTCCTCTATGCTCTCTAGATACTATTATAGACAAATCTATGGACAAACAAAGTCAAGTGTTTGGAGGCTGAAGTAAAAGAGAAATAAGATAGGTGACAAGGAATGGTTATGTGGAGGCTGAAGATTGCTGAAATCCAGCCCCCACCCCCACCCCACAGGGGATGACATCAATGACATATTTAAATCAAAGTCTTATTACCAATTGCAGCCTTTGCAGAACTGGCGTGAGCCTGAAAGGGGGTACCACGAATCGGCAGTGTTGCAGTGATGTTGACAATGGCTCCTCCATTATCCTGTGGAGGCCAAACAAAATGGTTATGAGCCTATAGGCATGTACTATATGCCCATGCATGCATGTACAACCGTTCGTTTTGTGTTGGATTTGTTAGGATTAACTGGTATCATATAACAATGTTCACATTTAAGGAAAGCCCATGAAAATTTATTTTAGGAATGTCAAAAGTGCACACATCCTGTCAACACCACCAGAATTTTAGAAAAGTTAAATCTTGCTACACTTTTTCAAAAAGTTACAGAAATTCCATATTTAATTAATGGAGGTTAAATAATAAAAAAACTGCTGACATATTGTAAAATATGGATTTTTTTTAAGAGCATATATACTAATGCGACTATATATCACCTAACTGAATGTAACATGTTAATTTATTGTCTCTTTCCAGTCGTTCTTTGCCGAACGTTTCTTTGAATTCGTCGACCAAGATAAATCAGGAAGTATATCTCTTAAAGAGTTGCTGACGGCCTTGAGACTTCTAATCAACGGGAAACCCACTGACAAACTACACTTTCTCTTTAAAGTCTATGACGTAGATGGTAAGAAATATGCCTCATTTTGCCAAATAACAACTAACCAACTGACAACTCTGGCCCTATTCTGTCTTATTTTATCTTATTTTCTATTATGATATTTGATCTCCACAATTTGTCTTATCATTATAATATATAAAGTCTATTCAAAGTATCTCTTTCGAGACCCGGCTTAAGGAATCACAAATGATTTCGAGTTGGTTAGCATCATGTTTGATCTCTAGAGTAAGGCAAAATATGTCACCAAAAACA
>JAAAKB020255442.1:0-10527 GCA_010014835.2 Apostichopus leukothele | reverse complement strand
GCTATACGTGCGTACGTACAGCCAGCAGCATGGTATCATACTCGCGATGTGACTGCTAGTACAGATCATGTGGACGTGCATCTCGAAGTCGAAGTCACAAACTTGCCGGCCTGTGACGTATTTCACAAGCCACGCCCATGTGGCCGCGTCGAAGTGGAAAAAAAAATTTCGCGACCCGGATATACCTATATATTCGTATAGAATTGATTAATAAAGGCGAATATATTACTGCATATATACTGCATATATGAGAAAACATCAATCAGTGTCTGGAGGACGAAATATTAAAAATCGAATCAAATTCATCAATTGCGTGTGAATTAACCTTTATTTTGAAAAGAAAATATAGAAGAGGTTGCTTTGTTTTCGTCAATTGATAACCTTGTTAAAAATGAATAAAAGATAGGTTTTGTGAAATGCTTGCAAATAACTATACTAGTTAACGATAAATGTTTTCCGAAAATGTTCATTTTGAGTTGTATAACATCATGTTATGTGAAAGCTGTTGAATAGTTGGTTTGAAAATCTAACGCTTCTGGACACTCACTTTACTTCTTTTATTGAATGTAAGCACGCCCGATCACTTCTGATGATGAAACGGAGGAAAAGCTCAAAGTCCGTTATAAAATCCATTACACAAAAAAGAATCCACACTATAACTAAAGTGAGTTGTAGTTACAACCGCTTGGCTGCTCCTCATATATGAGTTATAAGTTTGTTTGACCACCGACACTTTGATATATTCACTTACAGAGCAAAGCATCATACCCAGGCACCCACCCTCCAGTTAGTTACAAGTATGACATTAGTATTACGGCTTAGAAGGTGTTCACCATTTGTACTTTTGGCATTTTACGTTAATTAATGCATTTTGAACTTTGACCTCCACGTTACCTGTGGCGCTTGACGTTAACTCATGCGATAACACATTTAAGCCTAACTTCCTCCAAGGAAGTGATAGTTTTGATCTTTTTGGAACATATTTGTAACTGGATTTCTCTATGGTACCCAAATCTAATTCATACTAACCCACCAAATTTCAGTTGAGTGCAATGAGCTGTGAGAGGCGGGCAGTGATTGAATTAAGTAGCATTGCTGACTACATTGACACTAGGAAGTAAAACATATTCACGCCACTTACTGCACATATAGGGAGTAGTTGCATATTAGAATAGAGGACGCACTTTGAGAACATCTTCACAACTGTGGATTAAACCTAGTTGCCCTGTTCTCTCGTTGATCCTTACACATCTCCAAATTTTGTCTACCTGATAGGATATCTTTTCATTTATTTACTTCCTAGAAAGTCAGATGGTTTGTCTACTCAGTTTTCATGACAACGGTGCAAGACACTCCCATTTCACGCTTAATCTGTCTGCATCATAGAAATTGAAGTAGTTCAATTTCTATGGTCTGCACACAGGGAATAGCTAGTTCGAATGCAGCAGGCTGGTCCATACCAGAGTTTTGTCTGGAACCATGTATATAGCGCAGTGTTTATTACATCTTCATGTTGATACATATCATATTTATTCCATTCCTAGGGGGGTCGTGATACAACACTGGACATGACCACATAGTCACAGTCTCAATGTAAGGGGACCGGAGCTGAGATCTGCATGCCGATACAGTCTGACTTGTAAAATTAATTACACCATCTATGCACACCTTTTTTTTATTGCTCAGAGACGTGATCACTTTTTTCTCTAGATTTAGGCGATTGATAAAGGCTGTTATTACGATTGTTCAGCACCATTTTTTTTTCTAGATTTCGGGGTAACTTGAAACCTCCTCAAAGCCTAACCTAACATTTACTTTGTATTTTATGGAAGAAGTCGAAAAACCACTCCCTCGGGAGTTGTGTGAAATATTTGTGTGGCTTTAGAATAGAAATGTTTTAATTATTGTTGTTATTGTACCTATAATCATCGCTCTGTAGTTATGAAGACAATAGAAGAATATACACAGCTGGTCAAGGTATCAGAAAATCTAGCCATAAACCTCACATGCTCTCTGGTAACCTGACGTGTAAATTTCGTTAAGTGTGTAAATTCGGTCCCTGGGCCGTCGAAAGCAACGGTGACCGTTTAGTCGTGGGTTTAGTTAGACATACGGATTCAACGAAAGCCAAACAATCGAGTTCCCATTTCTAAAGTTAGGCCTAAATTTGTTGATCTCTAGTTTTCCACCAGATTTAGATTTGTGAGACTGAAAGAACTGCCGTCAACTATAAAATATCAAGGAAAGATACATTACAGCAAGTGGAAGATAGCTCAGGTACCATTTCCGCGAAAATGTCATGTCACTAGGATTAACACACCATTAATTTTTTTTTCTTCTAAAATTGTTCAATAGCAATCCAATCATCCATACGTTGCAGAAGTTTGATAAGTATTGTCAACTCTTTGTTTCATTTTCTTACTCCTCAAAGCTCAACACTTCTCACCATTGTCATTGACATATTGGTACTGCTTAATAACGGCTGACTGCACTACAGACAGATGTTACCTTTTTATTCAGTTGGGAAACCACTGCTTATAAACTCTTACTTGTGTCGGAGGTCTGGACAAAGAGAAGGACTACACTTCTTGTTTTTTGTGCTGTACATGGGACAAACATTTCTAAGAGGGATGGCGTGGAGATCAAGTGGAACAACACATGATGAGCTTGTCAACCGGTTGAAACGTTAGTATTTTACTATAGTTTAGTGATTACATTTGCATGTATACAGCATGTTCATGAGATTCAGCACATTCCATCCAAATGTGTGATAAATCATGATTTTCAGTGTTCTATTTGATTATCTTCCTTCAGAGAACGATGTCATCAAATCACAGAAAGTTTTTGAAGCAATGTATGCAGTGGATAGAAAATATTACAGCAAGTACAACCCTTATACGGACTCGCCACAGAGCATTGGTAAGTCATAGAAGTTTATGTTAGTTTTAAGTACTGTACATCCTGACTGCATGACTGCATACTGAATTGCAAGAACAAGATCTAATCAAGGATGACTAGAACAAGAGCTAAGACAAATTCTGGTAAACATTCACACAGAAAAGTATTTGTCTAATTCTTTACAGGATTCAGCGTTACTATCACAGCACCACATATGGTGAGTTCATCCTGTTTAGTTTTGTTCAATGTACACTTGACAGGAGCTTGTTAATTCCAAATCCAGCCCTCAGTTTCTCTGCCACTTTTTTGGTTTCTCTATGAAATTTTCTGTGAAACCAAGAAAATAAAAACAAAAACCAAAATTTAAAAAATGAAATAAAATGAATGCTATTTATGACATATCATATGAAGCCATGAGCTGGAAAACTTCTTCCCTAGCTGGAGTTTCACTCAAAGAATCAGCCTGTTATGTGTTAGGTTTTGGCATACAGTAGTTTGATCAATGTATTGCAATAGACATTTTCTCTCATATGTGGGCTTAGGCATAAAATCTTGTTATCTTTTCCAAGATCCTGTCATTATTTAGAAAAGAAGCAATTTAAGTATTAACAGAGGGTTACCTAGTTTCTGAGAAAGAAGATTTTCTTGTTGATGCCAGTTTCTACATTGTTTTAAAGTTTGTCTTCATACTGAAGTTCTACTATGCACTTTTAAGCATTTACTAAAACTAAATAACAATGTATAATTTTCAATTACAAGCATTGGTACAAAAGGTCTTTATTTGATTCAAATTTCCATTTACAGAAATCATCATTCCAAAAACCCTGGTTGCAAAATATCTAAGAGCATTTTAAGAGAGGTCAGTGAGTGTCAATTGAAAATTGTTGCCAATCAGGAGAGTAATAGCCAATATATTTATCATAACTTTCAGCATGCACATGCCTTGGAATCGTTAAAGAATCACTTGACAGAGGGCAGTACAGTATTAGATGTTGGATCTGGCAGCGGCTACTTGACAGCATGTATGGCAGCCATGGTAACTGTTTTTTTTATCCCTCTTTGATCATTTCAAACATCTCGAAGAAGAAAGAATGTCTTGTTCGTTACACCCAAAAGAAGTCATGTTTCCATCTGGTTAACACAGCACTTGTCAGACTTTAACATGTCAAACATAAGCACTTATATCACATGTATGCCTGCAAACAAAACTGGGAGAGGTTCTTAGTTTCTCCTTTAAGATTTTCTTGACTTCATATCGAGTTGTTTCTCCATACCTCATGAATTCGTCAACCTTAAGTTTTGTTGTTGTTATTCTTATCTATGATGTTTAACTTTATAGCAGTGGTAGGAAATAATTCAGTAAGTTATTGCAAAAGTGTTGTACAGTATTGTTAAATTGCTATACTAGTGTAAAAGATACAGAGCAGAATTATGAACATGAGAGACCAAATTCAGAGCCTTCAAAACTGCTACACAAAAAGCAAAAAAAAAAAACACCCCTTTAACGTTATAAACAAAATGGAAGCATAGGAGAAGTTGCATCATTACCATTTTTTCTCTGCTTTTTTTTTGCTTTTTGTATAGCAGTTTTGAAGGCTCTAAATTTGAAAACTGCATTATTCCCTGAGTGTATGTGTAATCATTGACAGATTTGTGTAATTGCTTTCCATATATATACTGTACATTGCAATACTGATCAAATAATATGCATATCTACAGGAGACTTATATTTTTGGGGTTGTGTTCAAGGTGCGATTTAACGTTTGGCTAAATTCTTTTCTTGTACCTCAGGTGGGAGAGACTGGTAAGGTTGTCGGCATTGATCACATCCCAGAACTTGTCCGTGGTGCCACTGAGAACATCCGACGCTCAAATCCAGAACTGATGGATCGCATCAAAATGGTTGGTGAGTATTTCAATGTTGCGATGTAGTAAGAGAGTAACAGAAGTTCATGAACATTCAAATAAAAAGAGAAAATAGTGTCGCTGTTGATAGTATCTCTGCCTTCATGAGTTTGGAGACAAATACAAACAGTTTTTATTTGGTAGGTAAAGATATGTACAATTGTTAAACTTAAAGACATGAAATTATTGATAACTGACTGAGTCGTTAGGCATTTTGTCATTTTCACAAGGCGTCAATTCAGGTATGAGAAAACATTGACTTTGTTCTAGACTGTATTTGTCAGCACCTCTTCTTTTTTTTTTTTTTTAAAGTTAATCAGCATGCTATTTCTGCGAATCCACTGGGAAGGTTACCAAATGGGATGTGATCTGCTGTCTAGTTTCGTTGATCAGGCAGGATGAAAAGTGGAATACAGATTTTGGTAACTGTACACCATGCACAAGGTTATGTGCAGCTGACAGAGGAATTTGGATAGGGTGTAGCATTCTAAATAGCTGATACAATTTGTTCTTCTGATTATATGGACGTAACTGTTCTCTCTTAGCGACACAAAGATTGGTAGTCTGATAGTCTGACAATTAAAAGCGAGATTGTGAGCATAAAGTAAGTTTTGATTCAATTTTTAAAAATGACAAAACCTCATTAAGCATTATTTTGATTACAATTTATTTTATGGCAGTTGGAGATGGTCGCCAAGGGTACCAGGAGGGAGCCCCATACGATGCTATCCATGTTGGTGCGGCTGCGGCTACTTTGCCAAAGGCTGTGAGTATTATTAGTAACAGAGTTCTTTTAAACTTTGTGCAATAAAAGGTAAGAGCAAGAGATAAGGCATAGAGAATAGAATATGAAGTATGTCCAAGGTAAATTTCCCTTCATAAGATAATAATTTCCATTATTTTAGGTAATTCATTTTGTTGTTCTATTTTTGTCTATCTTTGTTCTATGTTATTACGTAGTTAATTGGATCTCAATTGTAGAAGATTTGCGTTCTGGAATTTATTAATATTTTTGCTGTAATCTTTTACCAATTTTAGCTTACTGATCAGCTCAAGCCAGGAGGTCGTTTGATCATACCTGTGGGTCCATCTGGAATGTCTCAGACACTAGAACAGTATGATAAACAGGAAGATGGTACTGTGGTGAAGAAAAGTCTGATGGGAGTCATCTATGTACCACTCACCAGCAAGGAGAGCCAATGGCCTGGAAAGTAATGACCATCACCTGTTTTAGTTTGGTATGGGAGTAAACAAATAGTTTAGGCTAATACCAGCTCATGTTTCGGTTTCAACGACCACCGAGAACAAACACATTTACATCTTGTGGCATTTACATAGCATTCAGTCTTGCTGTAAAAAGCAGGCTTGTGGTTGAATTGTCAGACTTGCTTCATATATTGTTAGTATGGCACAATGACAGCTGTATGTTACATTTAAAGTTAAAGTGCTAGGTTTACAGTCTGGTACTTCTCACCACGACTTAACCCATGGCCATTGGCAACTTGTCACACCCACACACCAAACTGGGCACAGTTGAGACAGTCGCTCCCAAGGCATTACAGAGGGCCACAATGTGTTACCCCCCGGGTACTTTACATTGGGTGCAGCCGCAAACCCAGCACATGCAATTATATTTACAAGTGACCTCACAGGTCCCCATGTATACATCTGGGTGAAAAGGGGCAATGGAGATTAAGGACACATGTAATGATTTATCCAGGGCACAAACCTACAATCTTGAGATTGCAAGTCCATTGCCTTAACCACTTGACCAAAATGTTCTCCAAACACTCTCCTGATGCTAACGTAGCCATTAATGCAAATATAATGGATGTGCCTCCTCAGGTAAGCATTCATGCTTTGTAATACATTGCAGCATTTGGCTGCATTTACATAACATTCAAGCTATTAAGTACACTACAGACTTGCATTTCCATGTGGCAACACTACTTCATTGTGCATTGCTTGCCTGCATTTCTATAGTGGCAAGCACTACTTTATAGTACATTGCTTTCCCTACATTTCCATAGTGGCAACACTACTTTATAGTGCATTGCTGCAGTAGCCTCCTTTGCAGCAGACTGTTCTTGGATTTCATTATTTCATCAGACAAACCCTAATTTCACTGCTCGACAGTTTTTGTTATCATATCACTTCAGTGCATTACCCTATACAACCACTGTACAGTATATTTCATCTTGACACTCCTGTGCATTATATGAGTCACTCTGAAATATTTCTTCTTGCCCAAAAACATCTCGTAACTGGTAATTACTAATTTGCATTAATGACAAGCTTACAGTATTTTCTCCATTATGCAGAGAAGTATAGGCCTATGGTCTTCCAGTCTATAAGAATGTGTGGTAGGCTTGGACTGAAAGGGTCAGCAATTGTTTTAAAATGTCAATCATGGCAACATAGCAAGGTACTCTTGTGCTCCAACCATTGCATTGTGTGAAACATAATACTTTTGCAATTCAAGTTTGAAAACCAACTTTTTCTCTGTTTCTTTTCTCCTAGGGGCAAATCTGAATTGTGAAAATCAACTCTGATGGAACAGCTAGCCTGAATTAAAGGCGGTCGTCTCTAGGTGTATCCAGTGATTTTCTTCTGAACCTGCTTCTTGGTTTTTGAAAGCACTTGGTATGAACTTTTAGCTTGATAATTGACGTGGCTTTCAGCTCTAGATGCAACAACACTGATCAGGTGTTAAATGGAGGATACATGATCAAAATAAGGAGACAGTGATCTTTTTGTTGGGTATAAACACTGGCTTGTGTTAACTCTATTAATTCATCATAATCAATTGACAGCAACAACAAAACAAATTCCAAAGAATTTTTTTGATCATATTTGATTGAAGAAAAATGATGTGGCCAGAAACATGTGAAGTAATGATAAAGCCTTCAACTGTGCGGTCTATGCATTTCTTTTAAGTCTGATTTGAATTTTTGTTTGTTTTTGATAAAGCTTTAAGTCTTTTAGGCGGTTTCATTGCCCCAAAGCTATGGTAATGTAGCAACTTTTCATATACTTCCATTTTGTTTATAACGTTAAAGGGGTGTGTTTTTTTTTTGTGCTTCAGTTAGAAACACATAAAAGAACAGTTTATAATGGCTGTACCTAGAAACAGAAGGCATCTTTGCAAACAAAACAACAAGCCCACCAGTCTACTATTTTATGACTTAAAGACATTTGTCTAAACCAACTGGAGGCTTTGTCCAGTTATACACAGTTATTGTAAGCCCATTGTCCATTTCAAGGCTGTTTGGGTTCACTGTGTAGACTCATCAGTAGAAATGTGGAATAGACTTTGTCATAGAGTTTGTCATGTAATGCTTCCTTGAGGTTTAGCTCCCATTGACATTTAGAAAAACGAAATACAGTGAGACTGTAATATATTCATTGAAATGAAGAACTGATGTTAGTTTCAAGTGTTTGGGTGACTTATGCAGTTTCTTAATTTTTTCTTTAATTATTCCAAAACATGAAGATGTACCAGATATAGCCATCTCATCTCTTTTCTTATGCATATATATCATCCCACATCTCCTTATCTTCATCTCATGTGTAGCATTTATCCATAACAAACATGTAGCAGTAACACAAATAACAATTTTATTGTATCTTTGATTGTTGACAGCTTACCCTTTGTTAATAGTTAACATATTAAATAAAAAGGACTTTTGAAGAAAGAAAGAAAGAAAGAAAGAAAGAAAGAAAGCTCTTAAAATGATTGATATTTCCTGTGCTTCACAATATTAGGTCATGATATTTTGCAATATGTTTATGAGTTTTTAATCCTTCTTATTTTCATAAACAGTGTTCTTAATTACTGATATCATAACATCAAGCATTATAATATTTAATACAAGGTTGAATATTATTAACAAGAAGGCTGTTTGTCTAAACTTATCTTGTTCTTTGGACGGTGTTCGACTTGTATCCGACTTCATACCGTCAGTGCGACAAATAGTGTTGTAACCGAGTCATAACTGGACTCTGGCATTCTCCACAAAGGAAGGACATCCCCACTTGAGTTGTCGACTGGACCTGACTAGAGACAATAAACCTAATGGTATTGACTCAGCTCTAAATTAGACGGACTCATAATATAACTGGCTTTTGGTGACTTTCGAAATAAATTACTCCCACATTACATGAATCTGGATTCAAACTCGAAAAAGTGTTGGCAATTTGATTGTAGTTAACATCTATACAATGTCACTTTGCATCGTACAGTTTTCAGCAGTTTTCTAATAACTTGTATCACATGACAGTATGTCGCATTGACCAAACCATAAGAAATGTAACTTGGCAATGCTGCGTCTCATCAGTTTGGCTTTGCTGTGAGTATGCTAGAGGGGTTAATTTGCAATAATTTACTCTCTTTTGACTTTTTTTTTCTTTGCTTTATTTTGATTTGAATGATATTTTGACTTTTGTTTGCTATTTTTATTTCATTTTCTTTTAGGAATGAGTGTAAAAATATAAATACTTCTGTTTCCCTGTCGACATCAGGGAGAATAGTTAAGAGATTTACAAAAGTAACGTTAAAACCGTATCAATTCAGGTTAAACATTTGTGACTTGTTTCTGTTTCTTGTATTTTGTTGATTGTTGTACTTACTGTCTGCTTGCTACTTAAGTACAAATTATGTACTTAAGTGAATGCCTCCTTCTGCAAATCTCAGTTGCTACTTCATTTAATGGAAATAGCACCAAGTTAGGTGACTTCCAGTCATCTTCTCTCTACCTCCACCAATTCCTAACAAAGTGTCCCATGAAATGGCAGATTTTGGTTCTGATGAGTTTCCATATCAGCTTCAACCCATCCCTCCCATCCTTGGGAATGATGCAAAACAAAAGGGGGGAGGGGAGGTGGGAATTATTCAGGGATGACCAAACTAATAGTATTCCATACTGGGCTCCCTGATAACTTTCAAGAGTTACAAGTAGACTTTGAGTACATGAGTATGAGTACAAGAGCATGGGTACAAGAACATAAGTTTGAGTACAAGAACATGAGTTTGAGTACAAGAGTATGAGTACAAGAGCATGAATATGAGTACAATAGTATGAGTACATGAGCATGAATATGAAAACAAGAGCATGAATATGAGTACATGAGTATGAGTATGAATACAAGAGTATGAGTACAAGAGTATGAGTACAAGAGTATGAGTACAAGAGCATGACTACAAGAACAACAGTATGAATACAAGAGCATGAGTACAAGAGCATGAGTACAAGAGTATGAGTGCATGAGTATGAATACATGAGTATGAATACAAGAGAGTGAGTACAAGAGTATGAGTACAAGAGCATGAGTACAAGAGCATGACTACAAGAACAACAGTATGAATACAAGAGCATGAGTACAAGAGTATGAGTGCAAAAGTATGAGTACAAGAGCATGACTACAAGAACAACAGCATGAATACAAGAGCATGAGTACCTGAGTATGAGTACCAGAGCATGAGTAAGAGTACAAGAGCATGAGTACAAGAGCATGACTACAAGTACAACACTACGAATACAAGAGCATGAGTACACTAAGTATGATTTCCCTTGGTATGGTTATGAATAAGAGTACAAGACTCTAGAAGCAGGAGTGCTAGGTACGAAATTTGGCTTCAGTTCCTTTACTGCTATTGAAAGTCCCTCGAGTAGTACGAGTACAAAATCCAAAAGGCCGAGTACAGACAACCATGGGCGGGATTAC
>JAAAKB020255431.1:0-10528 GCA_010014835.2 Apostichopus leukothele | reverse complement strand
GAGCGGTGTTTGGGAGAGGCTGCTGGAGGCGGCGGTTGCGTTGGGGGGGGGGGGAGGGTGGGAGGGGGGGTTGGGTTGGGGTGTGAATTCTTAAAATTTACTCTACATGACAAACGGCAAACATTCCCATTTCCAGGCAATGCAGACAAGCCCTAAATATACTGTATATATTTCTATTAGTGTATCAATATTAATTTGTTGTATGTTGATATTCAGGATCTGGTCACATCAATAAGGTACTTTTAATCAAAGTTTGGCCAAAGTATAAAGTGGTCTGCAAACCATTATTTCTTCATCTATACATAAATGCATGAGATTCAAACTTGTATGGGTAAGAAAAGACAAATTTTTGCATGACGCACTTTAAATGTTCCAACAGCATCGTTTATGTTTTCATTCAAATGCCTCAATACAGCAAAGTGATAACAATCAAACTAATGCTCCTTTTTCACTGTACGCTTTGAGTTCCGGAGGACCTCAGCGGGTTCAAAATCTATGTGATGTTTGAATGTCTTAACTGATGCTTCAAAAAGGGAAAAAAAAAAACATTATGAGTAACAGACAGTGTTTGTTAGATTGCGTTCCCATCCACATATATATGCATAGCAAAATGCTTCCTTCCAAAGTTACCATTAAAACGTGCCCGGGTTCTGTTCTGAGGCTGTTTATGAAAGGCAGAAAATCAATGAAATCAATAACTGAGAATCAAATTGGTGCAACAAATTATGACACTGAATTACCTCACAAGTGTATGAGAACTAGAGTGTGAAATTCAAATTAAAGACTCTGGAATAGCCGAGCACTCAGTACAGTATACAATGCTGCCAAACCTGTTTAAGTACCAATGTACAGTTTCTGAACAAATATTGAGGGGAACTCATTTATATATAAAGACAGACTCTATAAATATACTGATCCAGACAGTTGCAAATGGTCAGGGCTGCATTAATAATTGTGGGGTACACCCTGCCTGGACTTACAACTGGATGTCAGATCTAAATTTGGTTCATAGAGTATTGAAAAAGGAGGTACCTACTGTAAGTGTTTTATTGTTAGAACCTTTTGATATCCCCCATGGCTCACTGTAGAATAAAACATCGATTGTGGAATAGTCAATTAGTCAAATGACATTGGTAACATGCTGAACAAAAAAAAAATTTGTATATGTCTGAAGAAATGTGAAGGGGAACTGCAAAGTATTCTAGACGATGTAATTCTCTGCTTTGTGGGATGCCCTCGGCCTTCATAAGGCTTGATTACAATGAAAATTCAACAGTACACCAATACTTTGGCTGCTAGTGTAATGACAAGCACAACCTAGAGTCTTGTAATGTTTCAGTCTTTTGATATCCCCCATGGCTCACTATACGAGAAAAAGTTTCCACTTTATGAAGGTTTTCAGGTCACAATTAATTTTCAGAATCCCCCCACTGTAAATCATGTCCTGAACTACAAATTTATCTGTGTAACCCTACTGTATAATATCTGTGTAAACCTTACCTGTCTTCTCACAACCTCAGCACTATCAATCTATATCGACAATAGACTACTGTGCCATTGTTCGATGGCCAAAGGAAAAAAACAACTTTTGTGTGAAAAATGCCACTTTGATACAGATGTGGTTCCTATGACCATTTGAACCCAGCTCTCAGCAAACCCAGGAATGAAAATTTGCGAATTCCAAATTTGGCTGTTACTATATTCATGAACTAAAGAGCCAAGATCAAACATTTCGAAAAAAAGCAAACAATATACCTACTGTTAAGCTTGCTCTGGCTTGTTGAAGCTCACTCACCTCTAGAGTGAACTTGTCTGTCTGTCTGTAAACCAAACCTACTGTAGGTATTCGATTTTTGGTTATACCATTGTCCACAGTTTTAAAAGTCTTGGGGGGGGGGGGAACTATTGTACCTGTATCTTTCGTCATCAGCATGATCAACTGAAAACAAAAGCCTGATCTAATTTCCACTTTGGTTTAATTTTTCTACAGTACTTACTTCAGTCAGGTGTAGCATTAGGATTCTTTTTAACAAAGGCATTTCAAAGATGCCGTGTCAACAACAATCCTGCTGGTATGACAAGGTCTTCAATTGTATTATATAGAATTAAAGGGGTGCTTACACATAATTGTATATAAAATTTTCAAACTTTTGTGAGTATACAACTAGACCTTAATTCAATACATGTGTCCTTGCAGAACGTATGTTTACTATACTGTCGGTAATAGAGGCCTGCTTTTGTCAAACTTTTATAGTTGATATGTAACAATCGGTCAAGAAAGTAAAGACAAATAAATAGAGGGCAGGTCATATTTCTTGCATCCCTCTTGCTTTCCAAGGTATTCACCAACATGTAAAATTTATGACTGAGTGCCCCCCCCCCCCCTTAACACCACCTTGATACAGACATGAACTCGTTCGTCTACCCCTATATGTAAGTTGTGTTAACCTCTAAATTCAGACATTGATATCATTATCAACAAATCCCTGTGCTTCATATATACAACTGATGCGGAACTAATGATGCGATTCTTCTATCATGATTCTTTGAAAAATATTGTTGCAGCATTCTTATATATCTGTTTCAACTACAGTGTGTTGTATGTACATGTATCTGAGGAGTAGGTATAAACAAGTAGCGTGCTTAAGTATGTAGTCTAGCCACTTTAAATCATATACACCTTCATTAAAGCATTTTCTTTTCTACTTTAAGGATAATTTCACAAACTGTAATTTAACAGTGCTGGACTGATAGTAGTTTTGGTTTTAAATGGTCTTCAAAAAGGAATATATATTATGAGTAAATAGTTTGCTAAAAAGTGATCTTTTCATCAAGTACAAAGAAGTAATGTCCTAGTACTGTGTCATTAAAATGTCACAAATAGCATATAACTGAATCAATTGTATCATGAACATCATGTGCGAACATTTCCATCCAATAATAGAACAGGTTTCTTTAGAGGCCCATAATACAAATCGGGTCAAGTGGGGTGACCAGTCACCGTGGGAGGTCGGTGTCAAAGGTTACCAGGTCACTCTTGAGTAGAGTAGAGTGACTGCGCAGATGTGTTGCAGAGACAGGTAAGTGAGGAACCAAATTAAATTATGGGAGCACAAAGAAACATGTTTATCACTTAATTAAGATGAATAAAACCAAAGTTAACATATATGTATTTCAACTTCCTAATTTTATCACATGTATGTATAGTGTACTTGCCAGCCATGTAGGATTTGAACTTAAATATTGAGATTGTACTACTGTATACAACCTGATTATAAGTACTACTCATGATTTCTTCACCCTACAGTAAATAAATCATGCAATCCATACCAATGTGACCCTTGACATAGTCACAATTAGAGCAAACTAACATGAAATAAAATATAATACATCAAATCATTATCATACATAAATAAATAAAAATGTTATGCCGTTTTTCCATCAGGATTCCCTTTTTCAAAGAACTCATTAACAATTCATTTGATACAGCTGTGCATGTATGTACACGACCCCAGTAATATCATAAAGCTATTATTTTATCATAAATCTGACCATGCACTACATCATGAGTGATTAAACGATTAGAGAGTGTCACGTTTGACATTTCCAGGGTACTGTTACGATCCACTTATACAGCACAGTATTCAACTGAAGGGCTAGTTCATGAAATAACTTCATTGAATTGTTATCATTTATACTCAGTGCCTGTTCAAGATATAAACCAAAAGTTAGGTGTTGCTGAGTTCAATAGTCCACATTATTCCTTTTTATAAATATTTTGTTTGATATTTATACTGGTTTCAATAAACATTCGTAAACATCCATTGGTTCAGACTTGTACAGTTTGAGTCCCTAGTAGCAGGCTACCCCTACTGTACATTCTAGCATGCATTTGCTGTGATTCGTATACTCAACCTCTTGGATTTTTTACTCTCACTCGTAAACTCTTGGGCATCTTTGATTCCAGCATCTAGATACTGTACTAGTGTAAGAATGAGTTCTCTTACTCAAACTCACGAGTCTGGGTACTCTTGCTCATACTCACGACAAGGAGAATTCTGTACTCCTACTTATTAATGCTGTTGTGCCTGTATTACTGTACAGTTGTGACAAAGATGTCACTTTATAGTACTGAACACATAATCCTATAGCCCTGTCATGTAAATAACTTCAGAATCACAGTACCAAATTTTCTATTCATTTTCTCTTCATTGACATTCTAAACTGATGGCAAATAAACCAACTGATACAAACAAGAAATTTCACCTTTGAGGACTCAGCTTCATACCAGTCCATGGTAAAATAGGTTGTAGAATATTTTTATTTTGTTCAATATTAAAAATCACTGCAAAAAGCTGTTTCAATGGGAACTGACAAAGTTCTTAATCTTGGAATTCAATGGTACTGATTCCAATAGCACCAGTTTGCCACCTAACTAAGTTTAAATGGTACACATTATGCCACCCTCCCCCCTTTCCCCTTAACAGTAGGGTTCTTTAGTGTTCTGCTTTGTTAAGCCCAAAGGCTTCCTACAACACTTCCTTTCACAACCATGTTGTACTTACTTCAAGTAAATATGTAATATTGTTGTTAAATAACAACCAATGAAATGAAGTTAATACAGCAATGTACTCACCCTGCCAAGCCATGTGTTGGGAGAGTATGTGTTGCTCCCCCTAGGCCATCATAACTGACTAAGACATCTGTCCAGGGGTCTAAAACGTAGACCAATGATTGTGTCTGCAAAAACAAAAGAAAACAAAGAAAATTCATTACAATAGTTAAGCCAACATAACTGTTATCTTCAGCTGACATACAGTATGAATCAGATTCAGATGTTTGTGGAGAATGACTCTCTCATAATATGATAGACAAACTTGATACATTTGGGAGATACCTGTTCGGTGATATGAAGGATACTATGATTAAAAAAAAGGGAAACAAATCCCTTCTATGCACTTTGGGAGGTGAATGAAAATGGAAGTGACCGGTCACTGCGAGTGTACAGTGTTAAACGTTTACCAGTTCACTCTATAAGTAGGTCCGGAAGAGGAAAAGTGTTGTGATTGTGAGAAGACAGGTAAGCAAGTGAGTAAATTTATAACCATTTTAGATGGAGAAATGTTCTTCATTTGGGAGACACCATGATTCAAAGACCTTTCAGAGGACTGCCTTGTTGTAAATCTGTGATGTCATAGTGCCATAAGGAGGTGAAACCTTTTACTTTTCCTTGGTGTTCTTTTTAACATATTTTCAGGGTGCATCTAAAACATCACTGAAATCATATGCCAGAATGAGGTCTTGTTAAGGACCTACTTATAAGTTTGAATCAGCATTTCGAAAATGCAGGGGAAAAAAAATTGTAATAAACCAAACTATTGAAAATTCATGCATAAGAGCTCAATGATGTCATATTTAGACTTGCTCAAGTCCAGCCTTGTGTGCATATATATGTGGCTCAATGATGTCATATTTAGACTTGCTCAAGTCTCAGGATCTATGGCTTTGTCTAGTATCCTTTACACTAAATTTGTATACCTATGGACGATGCAAAATTAGCATAAATTATTCCATCACTGTATTTTGCAAACGTAAGTGAAAATAACATGTACGGTAAGTGTATTGTCTTGAGGAACCCCAAAATGTAGCATTCCATCTTCAACATCCCCTTACCCCCTCTTCCTTAAACGCCCTCTCCTAAATCAATTACTTTTGCTGACTTTTGCTGTAAAAATTGTGAAATATCACCAAAAAATGACAATTACATCTCTACTCTGCCTGACTGTCTTGTTCTCAAGTAAACAATGTACAAACTCCAGCCTGGCTTTAACTCCTCCATCTGGCAGCAAACAGCTAGAACGGTTTTATACGGCCAGCGCTCGATCGAGCCGCACATATACAAAGAGAAGCTTAGTTGACTTGATAGCGATAAATTGGTAGCTCGATATTAAGGCACTTTCACCTTGGAGAGCCAATACGTACTTCAGTACAAAATCCTCATTTAAGACCCTCTGAAAGTAGAATTGACCGCCAAATTCACCTAAAGGGATTAAGAGCGAAATTGGATTCTTCCACGCCATCTTGTAGATAATAATGACACTGTGGGACAGGGAGGTGGATATCGGGAGTCTCTGCCGTATACATCTCTTAATTAAAATGGGAGGTTATCCGAGTTCAGAATATTTCCACATTTCCAAAGAAGGTGTCGGCAATTTTGCCGGACGGAGAGAGGGATTTCTGAGAAGGTGGTGACATGCAGGTCTAATGCAGGCACGTTACATTACCAATTAAATTAAAACACCAATTTGACCCATCCTTGAAGGATGAAAGTAGGAAAAAATTTGGTTGTAGATTTAATTATGTACAGTTATATATCGTAGATATGAACAACTTTAACACTGCGTGCATGAACTCTCTCCTGCACTCTACTCCAGCACATTAGACTCTTCAGGCAGCCTCTCAATACAGGATAACAACACACAAAAAGAGCAAATAAAAAACAATAAAAAAAACACATCTATGGCTTTATGTGGTACAGTAGTGTAATATAACCAAATCTCTAAATAGCATTCCATATCAGTCAAGGACAGATTTTATGGTAAAATTGGGATTTATCCAAATGTAGCTGGTACTAGTACTACTCTGTTGTTTATAATACATACCTTTAATCATATAAAGATAAATATGCGGGCAACATTTTTACAAACAATCAATTGACAATCAACAATGAGGCCTGGTTAGGAAATCTATGTACTGTATCGTCGCCGTCGTCGTAGTCATGGTATCGCTACAGTTTTTATACAATTTACTAACACCACAATGTTACAGAATGTTATGACTCAGTCTTCAGACAGCCATCCTTCATCAAGATACATCTGTTCACGGGAAAAAGATCCTGGCATTACTTTAAATCAGCTTGTTAAATGTCCATTGTAAATGATAAACCTTCAATACATACTAAAATCACGTACGACATCAAAACTATACCATTAAGGTCATTAGCTTGACTAGTCAAGTGACATAATGGCCGCCAACACAGAAGGTGTGATGAAAAAATAATCAGAAAATTCAGGGAAAGGTAGTTTTGACTAGTTATTTTACAGAAGGTGTAAGAATATTAGTCTCTTCTTTGAGGTCACTGCAAAACCCCAGGGTTTAAATTTCTCCTTTAACAAACACAGGTCTAAAAGACACACATGTCCAAATCGTATGATGGTCCTGCAAGTAGCGAGTTATTTTTTGTGTCATCCATGACAGAAAAAGTTTGTGTCCCACACATTTAAATGTGGTTTTTTTTTTTTTAATTAATCAGCAAAGCAGTATTACACCCATTCCCATCATTCTTGGTATGACTTTTGGCGGACTATTAAGTTACAGAGTTGAAATGTAAATACAGCCTGGGAGACTGTAGAAGCTTCCTGTTAATCACTAACAATAAGAAATTGTACCAATGCTATCATCATATTGCAGCATTTTGAATGAACACAAATACAGTGACAAATTTAGTGTGAATAAGGGAAACGTTCTGTTACAGATTTGCATATTTAAATGTAAACAATATACAAATGAAAATGACAGAATTTTCTTAATTACTTAAGAAACCTTCTTTAATATGTAAAGGTAAGCCTATCCTAAATTTAACACAGTTCAGATCATGTTCCTTTTATCAACAATACTATCTTTATTAGATCATGTTTGCATACTATCTCTTTAATTCTATTGAGGGAGCTATATCACAATATGAACATTCCTTATATTTGTGAAACACTTTGTCTTGTTTTCCAAATGGCCGAGCTGTAATTCCAGCTGTAATGCATTTTAAACGTACTTTAATTTAAATTCATGAATATTTCATCTGCAGTATTTAAGTACACAGTTACTCATTAATTATGCAATAAATTATGTTTGTTGGCATTTGTATTACCGGAATGTTAAATTGATGCTTTAACTCTATTAAAAAAAAAAAAAACAGAATCCAAATATATTCTAAGATTTAAAAGCTCTGTGAAAACACAGTAACTGTACGTTGTCTTCTGCATGGTAGATTCGGAAGGAAGAGAAAGTGGGCAGTGGAAGTACGTGGGCTACAGGGGAGGCACAGGGGTGGATCCAGGTGATGTTGGGGTGTACACTGCCCCTTTCAATCCCACAAAAAACATTGAAGTGGTTTATAAGCATAACCTTGCATATAGACCTAATTTTATACCCTATTCATTGCCTAAATAGGCCTCAGAGTGCAACATCTACTTTTTTTTTTCTCTCTGGGAGAGGACCAGACGCCCAAATGCCCCTACGTGGGAGTCAAGCTCAAAGACCTCTGGGTGACATCTCCTGCTATTTGAAATCCCGCATCCGCCCGTGCTGGGGTCGATTGCTACAAGTTTGATGTAGGTTAGTTAGATACTTTAGTGCATTAGTTGATTGGAGACAGGTACTCTACGACAGCAGCAGAATATGCTTTATAATTCCACGATGTCTTATTACTTACACAGCTTCCAGTGAATTTACGAATTCTAGCATTAATGAAAATGCTGAAATGTTTGATGGAAATTAACAGAATCATTTCCTAATTATCTGTCTACAATTTAGATAGTAAACTCTCTCTTCCTAGAACATACTGCACTTTTTCATAATTACATCACTTTCCTTACTCTGCTGCGGGTTGGAAATGTTTGTGACGTAGGATACTCTAGTATTAAATATTACTGTACATTATGGACATATTATTATATCTGATGAAGTTTACCTCGCAGTAGAAAATCTCATAAATGGACCTTATTAAATATGCATCAACTAAGGATAGTAAACATATCATATCGATATTGGTTTCGACTAAGGTAAGATATGATGTGAAATTTAGAACATGATTAATAACGCTCGAAATCTTGAGCTGGCAGAAAGTGTCAATGTTCTGAATTGATGGCAAACAGTACGATTACCTGTGAAATACTTACCACACTTGATAGGGAACAGTCCAATCCATTACGGATGATAGCATATATTTCATTAAAATCTGTAACTTGGGCGAAAGCAATAAGATGCTCCTGCAATTGCAAAGATAAAAGAATTATAAATGCTTTGAATACAATAGAATGGACCAAAGAAACTGGGCAGTACAACAAGTGTGGGGAAATAAAAATGCAATGAATCTGAACTTATCTAGTTATGTTATTGACATTGTAATTGTTATTGTTAGATCCATTTTTATCGTATTGCTGTCGATAATAATATGCAGACATCTATTCAATATCTTCTACACATGTCTCATCAACCAGCTGATACCTATTAAATATTCATGAAGGAGAGAAAGGGAGGGGAGAAAACAGTTAGCAGATAAAAAAAATGAGCAATGTATTTCCAAAGAAGAGGAATATTTCTCTTAACAATTTATGTACAGGTCTATAGGAATAAACAGAACCACATCAAACCAAGATGTAGTAAACATGCCAGACCAATTTAAGAAATCGGGGGAAAACAGTGCTAGGATATTTAGCAAATATTAATCAGTCCATAGTTTACAATCCATGTCACTACTGTATTTATTTTTGAAGGGGGGAAGGAAGGGGAAAGTTAGGGGAAAGGTAGGGGAAAGGGAGGGGAAAGGTAGGGGAAAGGGAGGGGAAAGGGACGAGAAAGGGAGGTAAAAAGGGAGGAGGAAAGGGAGGAGGAAAGGGTGGGGTTGACACTATATAAACCTTAATATTCCGAATAGGTCTGTGTTACTGCTCACCAATAATTCTTTTTTTTAAATAGTTTTTATACTCACAATACCCCCATAGCTACAGTAAGTCCTGGTAACTGTGTTTACCGTATTTTGCTTTGTTGTTTTTTCACCACAAGTCAGTGATTCTGGGGGCCAACTTAATTCTCGAGAGTTATACTGAAGGGTCAAGCTTAAAAGGTAGAGAGTTCTTTTAACTGACATTGCTAGTTTGCACAAAGTCTACGAACAGGTCCACATTTTGTCTCCTTCCCTGTTGTATTTTGTTCTGATCCCAAATTGTATTGTCGGTGTATTGAAAGTATAGAGTAATGCACTGCCATCGTGGACATGATTATGATGTCCACCTAATCCAACTACACATAATATCACTACAAACTAACCCACTTATATTGCTCACAGGGGTGAAATAAAGGTTTCAAAGACCAGGAACCACTTTTGCCAATAAGTGACCCACTGGTTCACAAGTTCATTTCAGTAGAACCAGTGGTCCCTTGTGTGTAACCAGATGCCCATTTTCTCATAGCTCTATAGTATACTCTCTAGTGCAGTTGTACATTGCCCAGCTATGATGTAGCCTGCGTACTTTACATTCAATGACAGGGAAATAGAAGAGCATGATATTTGTTTAAGAAGGAAAATACTTGGGGAGGGTCTGGGCTGCCAGTGTCTGCAAACACTCCCCTCCCCCTCTCCTCTCCCTCTTTTTCTCTCCCTTCCAGATCTATCCCTATTTCGCTCTCTATTCCCTTTCTCCCTAGCCCCCTATCCCCACTCCCAACCCCCCCCCCCCCTCCTCTCCCTCTT